>PVKB01000391.1:431818-545572 GCA_004027205.1 Ctenodactylus gundi
ATATATATATATATATATATATATATATATATATATATATATATATATATATATATATATATATGTTCTGCTGCTATCACACAGCAGGCCTATTTTGAGCATGATGCATATAGCAATAGAGAATGTGGTCCCTTCTCTAACACGCCTGACAGTTGGCTGGGGAAGACAGACATGTGAATAAATATGGAGTCTCGTCTCCTCCTAAGTTTGTGTTAGCTCTTTGAAACTTGTTCTTGCTGATATCTTGGATGTCAGCTGCCCTGATTTTTTCTGACAAGGAAAAAAAATAGAAAAAAAAGACTCCTGTTTCTATTTCTACCTAAGGCAATATATCATCTTGAGTACTGAATATTTGGCTAAGTCCTTCAGAAAGGACAAACCTTTGTGTGTGTGTTTTGTAGTTTGGGTCTGGAATGCCCCCCAAAGGCTCAGGAGTCCTAGGCTTCTCAGGGAATTCTGGAACTGTTCAAAGGTGGGACCAAATTGGAAAAGGTAAGTCACTGGGAGAGTCGTTTCCACGGTTATACTCTGTCCTTGAATTGTTCCTTTCAACTTTTTAGCCCCCATAAGGTGAAGAGCCCTATCCCAGCCCTCTCCCAACTTCCACACTTGTCCAGTTCTTTTCTATTCCTTTGTTCTTCTCTTTTGAAATGGGAATGTTTATCTTGCATCATTGAACCTCATTTTTTTTTTAATGAGGTTCACACCTAAGAGTTTGCCTTGAGTTCTAGAAAACACTTGGCTTGAACTTTTGAATACTGTTTGAATTCTTGAGCTTTGAGAAAGGGATTATTGTCTTCGGTTATACACAAGATAGTTGTATCATGTTTGCCAGAATTATTAACTTATTCTTCATTTATTTGGAGAGTGAGTATGTTTTTTAAAAAGATATGTGTGGGTATCTAGTTGACAAGTGGTGAAACATGGTCATTTAGATGAACTGTGTCAACATGTCTGGCTTGGAAGCCATTAGGGAGGTTAGTAAACTGGGTAGCTCACAGAGGTGTGACTGGAGTACCCTGGCCTTCTTCACTGATGCCCCTCCCCTCTTCCGCTTCCTGGCCACCATGACCCCAACATCTTTGCTCTGCCATGCTCTTTGCTATGTTGTTCTTGTTGGAGGTAGCTGCCAATGGGCTGCGTCTCCTGAACGTGTGATTCAAACTAAGCCCCTTTTCCCTTAAGTTACGGAGCTCAGGTATTGTGTGTCAGCTGTTTAACATAATGATATAAAGCTAATCAACAATGTGTGTGTGTGCATGTGTGTCTGTGTGTGTGTGTGTTTGTGTCTATATTTCCCATGTTCAGGTTAAATATATAGATAGAACTGCTTAATTGTTTATCAGACCTCAGTATAAATAGACAACTTGAAACTGAAGAATCATTTAAAAAGACAAGAGAATTATTAGAATTTAAATAAAGAAGGTATAATTGTCAGAAAATTGGTTTTAACTGATTTGAGTGAGCTGGTTGGGATCACCCTTAGATCTAAAAAGGATTCTTTTAATCAGGTACTTCTCACTGTGCTTTTGTAGAGGATTTTTTTTTAAAATCTGGCATTTAAATTAACTGAATTAACATCAAAAAGCTCTTCCCCTGAAAATATGAGATCAATATCATATTTTAATGTTTTGGACAACCTGGGGAGAAAAGATCTTCTCCAGGGAACCACATATAATTGTAGGTAAAGCAGCATCGTGGATTGATTCATGAGTACATACATTTAAGTTAAATTAGAAAGTTTAGTTACATGGTTAATATTTAGTACTTTTAAATTGCATTCATATCGAGTGGGAAAGTCCTTGTCACCTTGACAAGATATGTAGGTGCACAAAATGCTAAACTTCATTGTAAACCTTAAATTTTGTACTTATACATATCAATAAAATGGGGGGGGGGGAGACATTCTAAATGACATTCAGAGAAAAGAAAAACCACCATTAGATGTGAAACTTGGACACCAAAATCTTCTAGGGTCGACACTTCCTTCCACTATCTGTTTTTCACAAAGCTTATCTACAAGATACATAATGTCTTTATCCAAAAATAATCTTAGAATCCTCAACACAAAACCGTGAGTATTCTCTGACAAGGTGTATGAGGTGGCCACTAAGGTCGACGCTATTTGTCATTTACCTTCAAGTCAAACTACGTTCATTTACAGAGGACAAGACTAATGGTCACAGAGGTGCTGTGATTCACACAAGGTCAAACAGGTGAACAGTCAAGTGGCTACAAACAACTAGGCCATATGCTCCTATTATTCTTTTACCCAAGTGGTTTGTAAAGGAGAATCACTCCAGGCAAGGGGATAATTTTTTTTTCTTTTTTTGATGGTTTACTATATTTATTTATTTATTCCCCATTTTATTGATAAGTACAAGTGCTGAATCTAAGGTTTACAATGGAGTTGAGCATTTTGTGCACATACTTTCCTTGTCAAAGTGACAAAAAGAGAGCGGGGATAATTTTTTATTGCTTTCTCAGTTGATCTTCTCACACAGGCATTTACATCAACAGGTTTCCCCTGGCAGAGCTCCATTCCACCCATGAAGATCCTAGAATTTAGCTGCCAACTTTGAAGTTCACTGAATCCTATACTGTCTGATCCTATTTTTGCAGGGAGTAAAATTTTTATTTCCATGTAAAACTTGACTATAACATCAAACACAGGAGAAAAGAGTTGTATATGAAAGTTTCAATGAAAACACTGGATGAAGGACTCTAACTTTGAATCGACGCTTAACTTTAAATATAGAAGCAAATGATATTGCAAAAAAAAGAGGAAATTGAAATACAGAGCATGGCTGGGAAAAAAGGAACGCTTTGTCACAACATTTTTCCTTAGGAAGATGCCTAATACTAATCTGTTTAAACATCCCATAAGGTATTAGGATGGTTTCATGAGTATCATTTTGAAGCAGATTTGAGTATATATCAAAAGGGAACCTGTATATTCTACTGAATGATTAGAGATGAAATGTTCCTTGACTTGTAATGGGGTTATGTTCTAATAAACCTATCATGACCTGAATATGCTGTCTGCGGAAAAATGTATTTAATATACTAGAAACAGGAGACACAGATGGCCGCCTTGTAGACAATAATGGGACAAGAACAAAGACATGCGACATTGAGGAAACACTAGTAACACCAAGTCAGCTGCTTGAGCATATGTTTGACTGGGACCTGTGACCCTTCAGAGCCCAGCATCATGAGAGAATATCATATCCATATTGCTAGCTTAGGAAAAGATTCAAAGTAGAAATACATTTTATATTGAGTGCACATCATGTTCACACAATTGTACTGTTGTGAGAACTGTACTATCTGTGCACTCATTTGTCATGAAAAGAATTCCATACTCCAAATGGCACAGGAATGGAGCATGAAGGTTATTTATTAAAGTAAACATTATTCTAGTCTGATTTATCTTACATATTTTATTCTTTCCATTCTCATTGGCCACCCCAGACTATCAATCATTACACCTAGAAACAAAAGTATTTTAGTCAAATTCTATTTTTTCCTACTCATCCAAGTCATCAGCAAGTCTTACTGTCTTTAATTACATAATGCACGTATTTCTAAACTTCTATCTCTATCTTTACTACATCTGCAACTGACTAAGCGCTCTGTTAATCTTTTCAATACTTTATTGTTGCTTGGACAGAATACCTGATATCCACAAAATTTTTTTTTTTGGGGGGGATTTATTTTAGCTCATAGTTTCAGAAGGTCACAGTCCCTTCACAGAGGGGATACGGGTTGGAAATTATGGAATAGAGCCAGAGCTAGAGAGAAAGCTTCTTACATCATGGCACAACAGAGCCAAATCCAAGGGGAAAGGCACAAACGTCACACACCCCTCCAGGTCAAGCCCCGAGAACCCACCCCTCTGGCTAGTTCCCCCATCCCAACAGTACACAATATCCATAGGCATGTGGGGCTTTGGGGACACTTCAGATCCATACCCAGCATTCCACACCTGGCCCACCAAAAGACTATTTACCTTTTTATGCAAAATGTATTTAGCACTATTCTAAGATTTGCTAAACTTTTAACAGCTTCAGAACTGCTAAAAAGTTAAAGTCCAAGGTCTCCTCTGAGACATAATGCAAACATTCAGCTGTGAGCTTCTGTGAAAACCAGAGTTAAGTAACTTCCAACATAAAATGAATACTCCCATTTAAAAGGGAGAAACAGAAAGATAAAAAGCAATTAAACCAAAGCAAGTTTTAAACCTACTAAGGCGAGTGTTAAATCTTGCAGCACCATGCCCAGCACTTGGGGTAAAGTGTGATGGTAGCAAGATGTAAACTCTGCAGGGCTGGGGTGGCACTGCCCCTAAAGTATTGCCTCTGGCTGCCATCTTTCTTTTTTCTCTTTTGGGTTGGCTTCACCCAATAGCCCATAGCTTTCTTTAGAAGGTGGTCCATGCTCCTGGCTTCTCCAAATCTCTGGGGTCTCCATTGCACCTTAGGCTTCTCCTTTACAATTTCACACACTGCCCTGTCAGAAGTAAACTATCTGGCCTCCAAGGTCTGCCTCTGAAATCTGGGAGGAGATCTCCACGAACCCAGTACTCTTGCATTCTGTGAGTCTGTAAAGCCAGAATCAGGTGGACACTGCCAAGGTCATCACTGGCTTGAGCAGTAGCCTGACCCTCTTGGACAAATGCTATAGAAGCCTTTGAGTTTTTTGACAGCTGAACTCCAGATGGCTCTCTCTTTGGCATTACAGGGTATCGGAGGCTATGCTTCTAAGGGCAAAGTGTTTTGCATCTCCACACTTGCATTGGTAAAGGGTGGTGTCTTGTTCACTTTGTGATGCTCTCAAGGCACCTTTTCTAGTCCTGATTGTAAGTACTTGGCTTCTTTTTGAAGCTAATCTCTTTAACTTCCCCATACTCATCTGCTCTGCCACTGCAGACACTGTTGGTTTGACAAAACAGCAATTTTTATGTCATTTTTCTCTACAACTTTTTCCTGCTTTTTGCCATAGAGTGGGCTAGAAGCTGCAAAACGTAACCATGTGACAGCCTGAATATCCAGCTTCCTTGAGATTTCCTTTACCAGATTAAGTAGCTGACTATCAGTAATCTCAGTTTCAAGAAGTGTCTGGACAAGGGAAGAAATGCTGACAAAGTTTCTGCCGGAGAATAGTGCGCGTGGTTCTTACAGCATTTGCCAATACAGTTTTCCTTTCTATATGAAATTTCTTGAGGCTAACCTTTTCAATCCACACTTCTACCAATATTCTGTTCTTCTGAGCACTCACCAGAATCTTCCATCAAGCTCAGCTCAGAGCACTCTAAAGCTTCTTCAGCTAACATTCTCAAACTTTTCCAATATCTTCCCATTAACCAGTTCCAAGGGCTTCCAAACCACATGGTCAGGTAAAGTCACAGGAGCCACCGCTCTCCTGTACCAATTTCTGTCTTAATTACCTTCTTGTTCCTGGAACAGAATACCTACTACTCAAAATTTTAGGAAAGAGAGTTTTTATTTTAGGTCACAGTTTCAGAGGATCACAGTCCACTCAAAGGTGCACAGCTGCAAATGATGGAAGAGCTAGATCCAGAGGCCTCCGCACAGCACAGCAGAACAGAATCTGGGAGGAATGGCAGAACCAGCACGTATTCCTCCAGGTCAAGCCCCCGCCATCTACCCCTTCCAACTAAGCCCCATATCCCAACAGTACCCAGTACCCACGGGTAGATGAGGATTATGGGAGACACTCCAGATCCAAACTACAACAATTACCTCTTACACAGAGGAAAAACTAAAGAATGACATCCTGTATCTGCTTCACCCCTCTGGTTCAAACTGTACCCCACATGGAGCTAGAGTGGTCTTCCCACCACTCTGTAGTGAATTCTATCACTACAAGGCTTGAAATCTTTTACTGCACTCAGAATAAATATTAATTCCTTTACTTGGTGCCATGATTGGGATCTGGAGTGTCCCCTAAAAGCCTCATGTATTTTGATGTTGTAGAATACCTGTGGAATCATGCACTGCTAAGAGGCGGGGCTAGGTAGGAAGGAGCAGAACACCGGGGCTTGACCCAGAAGGAGCAGATGCAGAGATATGGATTCGAAGGTTATACGCTAACTCCATGTCATTGTCACCTTTCTCCCTGTCTGCAATGCAGTGAGCAGCTTGTCTCCAGCTGGGCCCCCACCACTTGTTTCCACCATTGCTAGCCACCTACGTATAGAGTGAGGGCTTCGGAGACTATGTGGCAAAATAAAGCTTTCCTTTCTTAGATCAAGGATGTTGTACATCCCTTCCAAGGAATAAGAAACTAAGAAATATGGATTAATAATATCTGCATCCTGCGGATTTCCTCAGTCTTATAACATCATTTGTGTTTATTTATGTTGTTAGCAAATGGATATTTTAAATTCTTCACAGACACTTTGCTTTGTCTATCTTGTTGTCTTTCGACATAAGAATTTTTTCCCCCCTCAGGGAAAGCCCATTTTTCCTCTTCTTCTCATCTTTCAGGTTGGTGTTACGGTCACTCACCAGATACAACCCTGACTAGCACATGCGGTCATCACTCTCAAGCCCTAACTCCGTGAGTCTCTCTTCGCTCTTTGTAAACATCAACTGCCAGTGTGTTTCTATTGCCATCCCTCAGGATCTGTGTTTTGTTGGAGGATGAGTTTCCAAAAGCTAGGATCCTTATCCCCCATACATTGGGAGCAGAAATATCTCTGATATTATTCTCCTAGCTATCTGAGAGTGTAACTGACTGAGGGCTGATGGATGAGGAGTTTAAATACACCAGCTCCCTCTCTTCATGACCGAACTAACTCTGAAGTTAAACTATTTTCCCCCAGGGTCTCCTTGCATACAAACAACTGGACCAAAGTTCCTCTCCAGGTCTCTTTGCCTCACATTGCATTTGCCTTCCCTCTTCTTCTCTATCGGGACCTCTTCTTTTCTTCCCCACCATCTTTTCCTGGGAACATCTTCTAGTAAATCACACTGACACAAAATTTTATCTGATGAGCTACTTCTGGGAAAGCAAGCGAAGAGATTTCCCCAATGTCTCCCCAATTAGTCCCCACTAATGTGTCCCATTAATTTTATTCCCACAATTTGTAAAAGACTGCTATCAAATATGGAATTACTTGTTTATTATTTTTATTTCCTTTTTTGTCTGTGAACAAATTAAAAAGTGTGACTGTGTCTTTCTTTTCAGTCAGTGTACTGTCAGCATCTACCACACTATTTGATTATAGTAGTGATCTAATTAATATGTGTGTAATGAACGAGTAAAAAAACCAACAACATTCCCCTCATTTTTCTACTCATTTAGATAATATTACCCTTCCCTTCTCTGGCTTCCATGGCCTCCATCAGGTAGTAACTGGTATTCAGATTTTCCTAGAGCTTCCCAGCATCTTTTGGTCATGAAGACATGTATTTTGCCCATGTAACACTTTCAGTTTTTATAACATGTCTTTATTTGGGGGGATTTGAGGAAAGAGTCCATTTCTCAGTTTCCAAAGTTGTGGGCCAAATGATATAATCCCATGACTACTGAAGTGACTCATGAGCTGTGGGAGGCCTTAAGGTTTGAAAACAAAGTACACTAAAGATAATAAAAACTCATTTCATTCAATCCCCACCCCCAAAGAAGTAAGGAATCAGAGCTTATGTCAGAACTGTTCAAGGTCAAGGAAGTTTTGAGAAGAGATGTCACGCGCTTCACAAAAAGATCTTGGAATTGTGTTGAAGGGAGGTAACAACTAAAAAGAGAAGAAAAGCCAAGGGAATAATGTTAACGTTGAATTATTCAACCTCATATATTTATTCAGCATCTACATATGCCACATACACATTTGATACAAGAAAGACAAATTGAACAGGAACCCAAAATAGTCTATAACACTAGGTTGGAAGAGGTATGGTTATCATAGTGGTCAAGAACTTAACCTACAATTGGAAGCTCTGACTCAGGAGTCTCACTGCTGAATCTGACTGCTGACTATATCACTTACTAACTAGTTATGTTATTTAATTTTTCTGTGCCAGATCGATTCCTGTGTAAGATAGGGCAAAACTAGTACACTCATCTCTTGAGGGTGTCCTGAAGATTAAATTTATGAAGTGCTTGGAATATTTCCTGATGCACAGCAAGCACCATATAAATTTATTCAATAAATAAAGCAAAGGGATTAGAGTTAGAAAAAATGTACAACATTTTATGGTAATACAGAGTAGAAAAACAGCACGCTTTTACATTAGGGCACAATGGTCAGGCAAGTATCATTGTGATTTAATATTTGATGTGAACCTTAAAAGATGACTTAAGAACTGCAGGAATGGCACAGTGGTTAAATTGCTTGCCTTGCAAGTGTAAGGCCCTGAGTTTAATTCCCCAGCACCACATACAGCCCCGTGTGGTGGTGCACACCTGTAAGCCCAGCACTCAGGAGACTAGGAAGGAGGACTGTTGTGAGTCCAAGGCCAGCCTGGGCTCCATAGTGAGTTCAGAACCAGAGTCGGGTTCAGAGCAAAAGCCTATCTCAAAAAAAAAAAAAAAAAGACTTAAATTCACCAGTGAATGAAATGAGGGGGAAAAAAAGGAGGAGAGAGGGTAGAAGAAAGAAGAAACAACACCTGGAAATGAAGGGAGGTGGAGACCGCTTGCTGTCTACCAGGCTACATTTGCAGAGCAGTGAGAGAGGAATGATAAAATATTAGTCTATTAGTTAGCAAAACTCAGACCAGCATGAAAAGCCTCGGAGAGTCAAAATGGAGCTATGACTTCATGTCATCATAAAGCAGCTCTTAAGAACAAAGACATAACTTTAAAACAATTTTAAACCAGAAAAATTTCCTAGTCAGATTTTCAAGTTATAAAACGTCGACACTTTCACTTACAATATGGAAGACGGATATTGTTGGGCAGAGTCTCCCACTTACTGGGCCACAGGATGAAGCTGGGCATGAACTTAGAAAACACTAAAAAATGGACTATTACAGGAAAGGAGGCTTCTGGGGAATAGTATCCCCGGGCAAGACCATTTTGCTTGCAGTAGTTATACTTGAAGCAGCTTCTTTTGAATAAAGGTACTGGCCTCAGAAACAAAGAGATCTAATCAGATCTAAGAACAGATTTCACAGTCAGAAATAAGTGCTCCAAATTGAAAGCTGGTCTTCACTCAGCTGATGTTTGCAAAAGGAGGTAAGTGCACAGTGTCTGTCTTTTGAATACATAAAGCCTTCATGTTTATGATACTGAGAAAATAATTATATATTTTGAGGGCCTGATTTCGTTGTCTATAAATGCAATGATTATTAGAGAATTCAATAAGACTAATACAAAAACTGCTGCAATTCTTTAATACATGCTCAATTCTATGGTACAAGCAATTTACATATAATATCTGATTAATTTCTCATAATAATCCAGTATGATAGGTATTATTTAACCTATATCCCAGACGAAAAATGGAGGTTTGAAAAATTTTCAGTACTCACATAAAGTCACACATATATCAAGGGACAAAACTGAATACCCAAATCTTCTGCCATATGATAGAGATCATACTAGTTGCCTTGGTTGGTGTCAGCTCTAACTACAACCCTGTTCAAACTCAGTCATCCTTTTGAAGAAAACCGAAGTGCAACTTCCCAAACCAATTTGTGGATTGTAAGAGATTGTCCTAGCTTATCTATCCTACTTTTAAACAAATCATCCTTGCTTTTTGCATAATGACTGTATTGGTTTGGATTGGGAGTGTCCCCAAAAGTCTCATGCTTCTATGGAAACTGTGCAGTGCCAGGAGGTGGGGCTTGGCTGGAAGGGGTGAGTTCTTGGGGCTTGACTTGGAAGGGGCGTGTGCTGGTTCCACCTTTCCTCCCATTCTGCTCACTGTTCCACCATGCCATGAGGACTTCTGTCTCTGGAGCACTGGCCCCGACTCTGACTCCAGTTGCAGTCCCACCATGGGATTCCACCATTTTCCAGCCATTCAACCATGAATGGACTGAGGCCTTCTGAAATGTGAGCTAAAATTGATCTTTCCTCTCTAAAGTTGTGCATGTCTGGTATCAAGTCACAGCGATGAGAAAGTAGCTAACACAATGATGCTCTCATTCAGACCCAGCAAATAGCCTACACCAACAAATTGCACTTAAGAGTATGTATAAGCATTGAAGAAACATCAGCCTCAATTTGATAACAGTGTTCTGTTGATAAAAAAGGGCGCAGTACACTGGTGACAACTGTGATTATTTGAGGTAGGCCAGGATGGAATTTGAACCTCAGCTTTTATATTTACTACTGAGATCTCGAGCAAAGCATGCATTCCCTCTGTGCCTCAGTTTCCTTATCTGTGATATGGAGATAGCAACTATAATGCAGTCCAATTGTGAGATTAGATGAACCAGCATGGGCCAAGTGCTTCGTTCAGCTTTATTACTACAGAGCAGGTGACTCAATAATGGGCGTAGCCCAAATTTGCTTATTTTATTGCAAATATGAGTGATTCAAAATGCTGTATTATTGAATTTACATAGCGAGGGACACATCCATACGGGCAATTTCCTACTGTTTCATGTGTGTTTTTAATTGAATTTGGTTTTCACTGGAGAGTGTACTGGCTGTTTTTATTTTCTCATGAGGGTAAAGTCATAAAGTTATATTTGAGTAATCTCAAATCCAGAATGAAAAAGATGCATTAAAAATATCTTCCAGAGTTATTCTCACGGCATCGCTCCTGAGTAAAACATAACAACCCCATAGCTGAATTTTACAACATTTTAAAAGGTTATTTTTAATGTATTGGGCCTTTTGTGTATCAATCTTTTTACATTTAAATTTTCTGGAATTTTAACATCGGAGTTTTCTTAAACCAAGTCAATAAATATTCAAGTCTCAGTGTGTATTTGGAAATCACTATTTGCATAATGATATTTTTAGATGAAAATGGAGTCTCTGGCTGCACATAAACAGGTCTCGCAGATCTGTTAACGGGACCAAACAGAGAGGCCTTCAAAAACAAACACAACGTCTTCAGCGTTTATTAATGTTTGCAAGGTGATGCCATTCTCTGTTCTAATATTGTGTTACTTCAACATCAAAACTACTATGTCTTTCACTAATTGGCTATTGATATTCTATGAAATTAATTTGGAAGACAGTAATCCCTGACAGATCTCTGAATTAGAGTTTGTGGGTGGCTTTGTCTTGAGGGAGTAGAAGGCATTGGAAAGACATCATGGAAGGAGACGGTGCTGCTCTCTGCTTTAGTTAAACAGCAGGAAAACAGCTGTTTACATGTGGTGTTTGAACCGGTGGGATATTTAAGCTCAGGCCCACCTAATTCACTAGTGATTTCCACGTATCTATTTTACGTCAGGGAAGAGTTTAGTCTTGGAGTAAGAATGTCCCTGTTATAGCAGTCCCTTCACACAAGATGCTTAGAGTCTGGTTGAGGAGTTTGAATGGGAAATAGCCAATTGATGACTTTGAGTGATAAGGGTTGTAGAATGGAGGGTTTTGGGTGGCATGGAAGGAAATCCCAGTGTCACCTACACCCGTTGTGGAGATGACATCAAGGAAGACTTCTTGGATCAGAGCTATGGCTAAAGCTGAAATGTAAGGAATGGAATTCACTCACCTAGAGGAAGGTGGAGGTGGGCCATGCTTGCCGGCCAGGAAGGAAGAAGAAAAGGATAAATCAATCTTGTCTTGATTTGAGAGCTATGAGTATGTCAACAGAGATGAAGTGTTCCAGACAGTTGGTATGTCAAGAAGTAATAGCAGAACACATGGGCAAAAATCCAGCCAAGATTTTATAGAGGAAATGATACAATCACACCTCTAAAAAAGACTGGAAAGAGTCTAAGAAAATAGAGAAATAGGTGGCTGTCCTGATGATCTGAGAGAAACATGGTTTTCAAACAATATAGCAAAAGAGAGGGAAAGTGTATTGATTCAGGACACAATCAGGGTTCCCAAAAGACTGGGTTGGATGACTGAGTAGATAAATAAGGAATGATGAGTGGCATCGCAGCTGACTAGGAAAATTCCTGAAGTCCGTGCATAAATTCTTCACTGTCTCTTTCACTCCCATTATTTTTTAGTGGCCATAACTCACAATACCAGTTTGCATTCTCAAGAAGAAAAAAGGAATAACTAGCTCTAAAGTTGGGAGAGAACAAAGGGACAGGGACTGCAAGGAAAAAAAAGTGGAACTCTGGGATCACAACTCAGATGAGAACCTAGTCATGTATGCAGAATGATTTCACAAACTGTAGTTGGTTTTGGATAGGATAAAAAGGAACAGACAGTTTAGCAAAAATAAAATAAAATAAAAAATAAAAAAATTCCTAAACCCATGTGCCTTAGTTTTGCCCTGTTTCTGTTCAGAGTTTGAGTAAAAATCACTAGGATTATCCTATTGAGTGTCTCAATCAGCATTAAAGCAGGTGTGTTGGGATGTGTATATGGATGAAGAGCTTTTCACACTCCAGTGGGACCGTTACATAAACCCCAAGCATATGGTGGACTGAAAGGCAGTCCCTGCTCTAGTTATCTGAGATGTCATATATGGTGGCGGGCTTCAATTTGTTCCAGTCATGGTTCTTTTTGATCCAATTAACACACAGGATTCAAAAATGCCAAATATGGAAAGGGCAAAAATGATCTGCTTATGCTGAAATCACGAGACCCATGAAACACCAAAGCCCACCCTCATCTCTGAAGGAATCACAGTTTTGCAAAACTCAAAGGTGTTGTTATGCCACTGGAGGCAGCTATTTGCTAAGTGCTGGGTAGAAACTTCACAGGGTCCAGGTGACATAGCATCTAGCACCATGTTAATGATGGCATAAAAGTTGACAATCGCACTATATATAAGGCAATAAAAATGGTCCAGGATCAATCGGAAAACCAAAATATTTCACACATATAACTACTTTCACATACAGGCATGAAATTTTTTCAAAGTTACCACAATACGATATGCTACTTTTCCTAGTTTCTTCCTCAGAGGGTATTTGGTATTTGTTCATTCAATGTATTTTTTTAGCTTTAGAGACCAAACACCAATAATTTAGGGATAGATTTTGAGGAAAAAAATCAAAATCATAAAAGCTCTATGTAACACGTTGTTTTCCGTAAAACAGAAAATGGTTGCATTAATACATTTAGAATCGAGAGGAGTCCAACCTGAACCACTGGAATAACCCATCAACATCCTAGAGAACCCATTATTTTGATCAAACCATTTGATTTTAATTATGAAATCTGAGACTAAAGTTCTACATATGAAACCATTCACCAACCAAGAATTTATCCCTTATTTTCTAACAGAGCTAGAGAGGTATGGTCAGAGACTTACAAGATGCAGCAGAGACAATCAGACAATCTAAGTACTGGCCTAGATACCAGCAAAGGCTTCTGTAGTCAAAAGAATTGACTCATTCTTTGACATACAGAATTTTAGGGGATGTGGTATTACTCATATTGCCTATGTTCATCTACTTCATAATCATGTGTTATTTATGATACTCAAAATGCCAGTACTTATAAGTACTTCTTGGAAACAACCTTAAGAACCATGTTTAAAGGATTTATGGAGGCAGAAGTATCAGGTTCCATGGCACTTCCTGTCATGAGGTGGTCACCAGGCTCCCTTGTCATTACAAGATGCCTTTGAGGTCTACATCCTGAAGCACAGGAACAAGGGGGGGAAAGATCTTTTGGTAAATAAAACAATAATTTGCTAAAAGCCTCCAGATGAAAGGAAGTAGGACAGACACTACCGTGAAGACAGGAAAGGAAAAAGAAAAAAAAATCTATCAAATCGTTTGGCAATGGATTTGTTGGGAATGGGAAAGCACATCACTAAGAACAAAGAAACCTCTACCAATAGGGTAAGGAGGAAAGGCGAGGCCACTGGAAGCGCTCTCAGAGTGCCCATGCCTCTACTGAGTGCTCCATGTATCTTATTTCTTCACTATATTTTAAAATGATTATCATTACATTTAAACTGTAGACTATGAAGAACGCTTTCATAAATAGCCTTATTATTTGACTAAGCTCCTAACAATTAAGCTTGTACAGGTACACAGTGACCTGAGCTCCAATTTAGACTGCTGGGTTTCATTTTCAGCCAGATATTTTTAAAATGTTTTCCTAACTTCTCTACTCACCATTTCATTGTCTGTTACCCAGAAAAAGAATTATACTTATTTTATAGAGTTGCTGGGAAGAGGAAATGAATCATTTTATAAAAAAAATTATGAGAATGTCTTCTTGCATATTATAACTATTATATTAGAACTGACTATTGTTGTTTGTTCATATGCAGGAACAATAAATATGATAACAGCTATAGTTTATTGAGTGCTTGTTTTGAGTGTGGTATTTGCTGAGCATTTTTTTATATCTCTAAATCATTAAGCCCTATTGTAACCTATTGATTTGTTATAATCCCCTCTTAACAGGTAAGGAAATTAAGCAGCAAAACTCAAGCTTAGCCCTTTTTTTTTGAAATCACCATCTTTTACCACCTTTTCAATATGAATCCTTGAATTCCCTTTCCAAGGCAATTCACATCGTCTCCTGCTTCTTACAGAACAATTAACAAAATGAATATACTTTACATAGCAAGAAGAGAGCTAAAGCAAGGAAAGAAGAATGAAGACAGGCTATGATTATTTAATTCAGCTCAACAATTCACACATTCATAAGCCGTGACACTCTTCTCATTGAATTTCATTTTAGTTCCATTATTTTACTTGGTGACTGGTACATATAAATATTTTATACAGACTTTTCTCTGTGTGCCATTAGGACGATGAAAGGTATATATACTAATGGGATTCTAAGGGGCTCTTGATTTTTCTTTTAGACTCAGTTGTCAATTATCTAGAGCACCGTTATTGTAATACTAAGCACATTTTCTTCCCGCACTTTCCTTGCAGGATTACCTTTGTTTAGATGAAGGATTTTTTGCTCTACCAGATTTAATTATAATATGGCTAGACCATATTTTTACATTGACAAAGATAGCACAGACAGATTCTTAAGGGGTTGTTTCGTTGTCAATCCAGTTACAACTATCTATTACTACTGTTAATTATTACTGGTAGTACGGGGAAAGCTGAACGGAATGAGTGAATAAACATTGTCCTTAGCAACTCAACCTCTTCATGATCTTCTGGGTTCCAGCCATGCTACTACCAACGTAATTACCCCGATATCCCAAGGGCCTGCCAAGCCATTCCACTTCTACACCCCTATGTCTACATCAGTTTCTTTCTCATGTGAGCCACTCTAACGATAGCATGTTGCAAGGCAGCAGCGTGGCTCAACGGCAAGATGGCTGCTGAATTATTTTTCCATTGAAAGTCTGACTCCTTTTCTCAGTGAAAAGTCATTTCCATTCAACGAAGCACTCGCACCAGGGACTCAAAACTCAAGTTTTAAGCATGACAGCGAGAAGCGATACCTAAAAAAAGGGATCAAGTTGAGTCCCTCATAAGCTCCACCATCCTGCTATCTCCACATTCTGTTTTATTACAACTGGCCTTTCCTTCAATGGTTTTACGCAGCATGGTATTCTAACAGATGTTAAGTCAGCAAATCCCCCATTCTTCTCAGGAATGTAGCATCCCCAAACTCCATCCGGAAGCTGAAGCTGCTGCAGATCGCCTGTGCTGTTATTCCAGCTCCTGAGGAGCTAGTGCATGCCTCTTGGTACTACAGCTTGACCTTGTGTACACCTCTGTCATTGCAGTTGAGACTGCAGGAACACATGCACAGGCACATGTATGTGCACCGTGTGTGTGTGTGTGGGGGGGGAGGGACTCCATTAGATCAGAGACTCACCAAGCAAGGTTCCCTTCAGACTTGAATCCTGAATCCACAATATGGTTCTTAGTATTCATAGGTCAGGAAGCTCTCAATAAATTCTTGAGGAACAAATGATCAATGAATAAAATAGTAAATAGACTAGACTTTTCTTTGCAGCCCTCACATGACCTTGGAGAAATTACACAACTGCTTATAGCTTTAATATAATCTTTCATTAAAATTAAAATAAAAGTGAAGCAACTCATAAAGACCTTATGGGATAGATGTTGTGAGTGCCACACTAGAACATACTTGCAATATAATTTACTTGTTGTGTGTAAGGATAAAAATAGTGTAGATCTATTCAAAGGAAAACTGCCTTTGAAACCTTCTTCCAGATGTACACTTTTTGAAACAATATCTTAGGTAATGATCTACAGTTTAAGAAAGAGCTTTGAGAATCTAATCAGAAAGAGAAGAATCTTGATTTCTCCCTTTGGGGTATGACATTTTACAAATTAATTTAGAATCCTTTAAAACCAACAGAGCTAAGAGGAAATTGAGAACACTTGTACTAATCAGTTCCAACTTCAATGTAGAAGGTCATACATCAAAAAGGTTACTACAATGGAAAAATTCAATTACTAAGGACTCCTAATGGGCTTTACTTAAAATAGCACAGAACTGCAACATCTTCAATTCCAGTCAAAAACTTATATTTCTACAAATACTGGGAAGGTTGAGGTAAATGCATTTATTCTTTTTAAGCATAATTTTTCAATATTTGCAGAACTCAGGGGTTCAAAGTCAAACATTTTAGCCAGAGCTTAAAATGTATTGATAGCAGCAAATTTACTCAGCTGTTGTTGGTTTAGGTGCTGCATTTTAAATATGAACTTTAGTAAAGGGAAGACAATAGAGAATAGTAAATAAAAGGGAATAATGCTTCAAAATCACTATGAAGATTAATTTGATTTTTGTTTTCTCTTATAATTGAAGAAATGTATAGAGTTCTGTAGCACAAGACTATGATTACATTAAGCAACACTTCACCGTGCATATCAAGATAGCTAGAAGACAGTATTCTCAACTTTCTGAGAACAAAACAAAAAAATGACCTTTCTTTTAAAAACTGACATTTTAGGCAACTTAAATAAACTGACTTCTATGCTCTAGATCCAGAGGGTATTAATTGTTTTTAATTCCATATTGCCACTGGACTCAAACCTGAGACAAGTAGTCAAAAACTGTTTCTGGACTCTTTTGTTAATAATCAGATCCTCCTGGACTACACTAAGGCCAAGAACTGCATATACTTAGTTGGAATATTTGCTGACTCATGGATTTCTGTCTGTGCTACGCATTACCAAGTCAACTTTTTCATCTTGTAAATGAACATTTCTGAGAGGAGGAATAGTCTCTCAAAGATGTCCTGCATTCTGGTAGCTGGCTTGTGGCAAACAAAGATCAGAACAAATGAGCATTCTTTTATACTACAAAAGTATGCACATATGTATACTTTTTACTATGAAAGCGTTAGTAAAACTCCCTTTTATTGATATATTCTATGGATCGGGTCCATAAGAAACACACAATTTTGTTCAGTTCTCCTAGTAATCCTGAGAAAGCCTGGTTGTGATTCTCATTTGACTGATAAAAGGAAGTAACTCTAAGTGACTCTGACAAATGTTCCTGGCTGAAACAGGATTCACATTCAGCCCTTTCTGATATTTTCAGCCTCAACGTTGACTCTCTTGCTTCTGGGGAACACAGCTCAGGGGTTGGTGTCATTCATGTAAAGTCTATAGGTTCCTGAGTGGCTAGAACTCTTCTTCAGGCACAAAGTACAAGCAAAATGTAGTGATCACAAATCTTGCTTAGTGAAATGGTGCCATTGCACGTAGCTCAACTGTGAAACAAAATAATCCAGGAAAATCATAATTACATTCCCAGCTCCCAGCTGTGCCCACCCTTGCCCTTAGTGCCTGTAATCATGACCCTGTTTGAAATAAGGTCTGCAGATGAAGTCCAGGTAGGGTCAACATTTTGATGATGCCTTTATCTCAGACATTTAGTCTCTAGAATTGTGAGAAAATCCATTTCCTTCTGTAATAAATTCCCTCCATTAATCCCTCAGTTTGCAGTACTTGTTACATCAGCCCTAACAAACTAGTACAACACCCAAGGGAAAAGGGTCACCACTGAGGACTTTAAATTACAGTAAAAAGTCACTCAAATTATCCTACTCAGTGTGCCGTAGTTTAATTCCTCATTGAATAATCTAATTGCAATAGTAATCTAAGTCATAATTTTTTTAAAAAAACAAAATAGTGTTTACTGAATGCTTATTGATCAAAGGCACTTCATGTATGTGGGCCAATGTCATGTTCACACTAATCCTGTGGAAGAGGTACACTACAGAAGTGGGGTACTGATGGAAGTGAAGGCTGGAAATTAGGAATATTAAGCAGCTCGCACAAGGTCAGTAACACAACTGAGGTTACCCTCCAGCAGACTGATGACACAGCCAAACCAGGGGCCTCCCTTAAACGGGAACCAAAGTAGCCCTTTCCCTGCAGTTCCTCAAAATTTAGTGATGACAACCCTTAAACAAATGGCAATGATATGATACAGCTTCTTTCTTTTCTTTCTCTAAAGAAAATCATGCCATCTCCCAGTGATTACTATTCTCTTTCTTGCCTTTCTTCCTTCCTTTTTTATTCCTTCATCAAAAAGGAATATAAAGAACAATAAATCACCAGAATACTAGAAAATGTTTTGGTCATAAACATAGTTAACAGCATATTCTGACTCATGCAAATTCTTGCACGTACAATTTTTACTGGGCAAAACATTAGGAAATACAATCATAATGGTGAATAAGTATCAGCTATCATAATTAGGGAGACCATACCACGATTTTAGAAGAGAATGTTCCATCTAAGGAGACTTGGAGATAGAAGGGGGAGCCCATGAGTTTTGGCTGAAAAACTCCTTCCAGAACTTTCTATGAAGTAGAGGTGTGGATCTCCTGTCTTTTAAGTCAGATTCTGCATTGTTTGACTTTACAACTGTAGTGCTGAAAACAAGAACGTTGGGTTTAAAGCTCTCCACTTGATCTTGTACGATACGTTTCCCGTGATGACAGTGACTTTTTCAACTGAATACTCATTCTCCAGCCTTTTTTTAAGCAAAGACCGAATGTTGCTTGGGGTGACAGTGACTCCTCTATTAACTTCAACTTCTAAGATTCTCCAGAAACAGAATTGTGTAGGTTTCAGCAATGAGATGTGAGCAGAAGTCTGCTGGGAAACCCTCGGAATGTCTGTCTGCTCACTCCTTGATTCATTCATCCATTTTAAGACAGGTGTTTCTCTTTCTCCCCTCTTTTTTCTCTCTGTCTGAAACATGGACGTGAGTTGAAGCAACCACATTGAGATTGTAGGTAATAAAAGTGATAAAAGCCACATGCAAAGCATGACAAAAGTAAAGATACAACTTAATCAAGACTTCAGTCTTATTTATTGAATGAAAGGGTAAAAATTCTCATTGATTCAGCAACTAAAGATAGGTTTCTCTGCTTATATAATGTAATCCAATTTGCTAACTGAAAATGATGGAAAATCAGCTCTAACATCAAAGAAAAGACCCATAAAGAGGACCTCTTCAGGATCTTGTGATGAAATGGCTGGATATTTGAACTCATCAGCTGGAGAGAGAGTCACTAATAAACAAAGTCTGCTCAGTCACATAGTTGATGCAATCAGCATACTATTATCTCACTCTGAAATATTCATAGAAAGTCAGGATGGAAAGGCAGAGACCAAAACAAGTCATAAAAGGAATCCAGAGGAAAAAAAGATTCAGGGCAGGGAGCAAAGAAAATAACTGCTAAAAATATATTTGATATGGAGAGATTAGGATGAAAGTTTTTAAAAGGTCACAGAAATAGAACGGGTATAAGAAACCAATTTGGAAAAGAGAAATACAGTAAAAACTGCAGTGAGAAATTTTTAAAAGGTTACCATGAAAAGTTCATTAAGAAAGAACAGAAAAATTGGAAAATGGCACATGAAATACAAAAGTGCTAGAAAAAAAGAAATGATTACGAATGACAATACTGATTCAGGAAAACCTGTATCTGACTAAAAGAAGTTGAAGAAAGAAAAGGAGAATCAAAGAAGAAACACATTTCAAAGATACAAAACAAAAGAATGTCCCCAAATTGAAGCCTCCAGTTTTCAGGTTAAAAGAGCTTACCAAAGGCAGAAGGTAGTGGAAGGGAAGAAGCTCACAGCAAGGCCGTCATTTGGAATCACAGAACACTGAGATAAAGAGGAAATGCTAAATCCCTTCCAAAGGGGAAAAAGGAAAGAGATCAGATTAAAGGAATGATACCGGGCTGTTAAACAATATGCCAGAATATTAAAAAACAAAGCCTTTACAATTCTAAAGAAAATGTTTCTCTCATCTGAAATTTCAACACAAACTACAGGCCATTTGTGATGTCAAAACAAAATGAGACGAAAAGATTTTCTGTCTTAAAAAGTAACCTACTTTACTAAAAAGAGACCCTGGCAAGTGAGAGAGGGCAGAAGGGCTGACCCCAGAGAGATGCAAAGGGGATTCTCATCAAAGGGAATTCTGCGGCCCAAGAGAACACGGATACAGCTGGAGAGCCATAGTAGGTACAAGGACAGTTGGGTAAGGAAGGATTCCCAAGTAGAAAAATGGATTTAACAGCTTTTAGAGTGTGTCGCTGTCAACTGAAAGAAGAAATAGACCTTGTAATCAGATTGGAAATTCATGCATACACAGTAAGCTTAACAAATAAAAAGAAAAAGGTATCCTTGTTTCCAGGAAGGAAAAGAAATAAGCATAATCATTACCGTTTCTCATTGCTGAGACAGAATACCCAACATCTATAATATATGGGAGGGAAGATTTATTTTAGCTCACAGTTTCAGAAGTTCACAGTCCATTTAGGGGCATCCCATAATGGTGGAAACACATCACAGACGGGGCAGCTGGAGAAAGAGCAGCTCACAGCTTGGCAGACGCAAAGCCAAGTGAGGAAGGAAGGGCGGAGCCGGTACATACCTCTCCAGGTCAAGCCTCAAGCATCTGCCCATTTCAGCATAGCCACACTTCTCAACCGCGTATAGAATCCATATGTAATCCACAACATTCACACACAAGAGTCTTCTGGGGGACACTCCTGATCCAAACCACAATACATTACATGCTATTTTTTAAAAAAGAGCTTTGAAGACTACTATATATGATTGCAATCATGTTAGATTTGGACAGAATATTTGTATGTGGGGTATCGGACATGGGTGTAGAGGAAGATGTGCTTTTAGACTATGTGGTTTTCATCTTCCACAACCAGGAAGACAAAGGGTAATATCTGAAATCAAAAAGTCAAGAGACATGAGAAGAAATAGATTATAAAAATCTCTAATAGAATAAACTGTATAAAATTTCAAAGAAGTTGACTCTGGGAACAGAATTCAGGCATAAGGGAAGATTTCATAATGCCTGTCAGTTTGGTTTTTCATCTTGTGTGTTTTTCTCTGATGAGGAGGGTCACAGGCTTTGAAGCAGCATTTTATTTTATGAAAGTTCATGTGCTACTTTAATGAAAGAATGCATTAAATAAAAATACTTGACTTTATATTTACCTTTTGAAAATTGATTTTTGGTATCGACCTATTGTTTCATCTTGCAAAACTTTAAAAAGATCAAACATATTAGCTATTTCTTTCAGTTTTTTTTCTACTGTCACTGTGGAGAGAATATTTGATTCACTTTTAACTTGTCTGTAGTTCAAGCTAGACTTGAACTCACTAGGTAGCCCAAGCAGACCTCAGATACATCCTCCTCCTCCTCCTCAGCTTCCTAAGTATTGGGATTATCAGTGTGTGCCATGAAACCCTACTTATTCTTTAAATACTTATTTAAGCAGCTGTAGTGTAGATGCTAAGGACACAGGAATGAAGATGACAACAAACCCTTATGTTGACATCAAGATTACATTTTGGGTAGATTAGGACAGAATGATATCGAGCAATTCATATATTCTATTTGAAACATGGATTCCTCATCTGTGAAAGGGGCATAATATTGCCCATTAGTCAAAAAATAATTCTGAGAACATGTATAATTTTTTTTTTCTGTTTGAGAAAGTATCTCACAAAATAATACCTTACTATTCAGAGTTCATTTCACAAACGTATCTAGCACTCACAAAGCAAACTATTAAGAACAAGGCCTCAAAACAATATCCACGCTCCTCCTCAGTGCTGGACAGCAGTTTATTGAATGCTATTTCTAGTTTCTCCAAGTTTGCCAAGGCCTCTGGCATGTATCAGTAGCATATACAGTGACATGCTCCACGTACATTCCTGTCCTTTTTCTGCCTATGCAACAAAATAGAAATATCAAATGAAACTATTCAAAATCAAAATGCACTCAACTGCATATGACGCAAAAGCACAGTTCTACCGATTTGCAAATACAAAATGCTCCCCCGCCACTCTCTGCCTAACAGCTTGGGTAGGAGACTATTTGCTAGTCTGCGTCGTGTTTACTGAATGTCAAGAATTTGGTAAATAAAGAGGTAAAAGGCAAATGAGAATGCGGAGGTATGTATTTATTAAACACTATATTGGAAATAATACCTTACCAAGTACGTTGTAAAGTACCAACAAGGACTGATGCTTCTACCACTCTGGTTTATAACATGATTACTACTCTGATATCATCAAAAGCCTCCAAGTTTGTTTTCCTGCTTTTGCCTTCCTCCTTATTCTTTGATCATATCCATTTGAATATTTAACTGAAAATAAAAGGCACAGCATCACACTCGTCTACCCCAAACTGTCACTGATTTCTCCAGAAGACTCAGTTCCCTATAATAATCTAGAGAAAGTATCTGCACAATGAAAGAATCACTTCACCAATCACCAGTGAGACTTGGGCCACCCGATCCTTGCAACATGTTGGGTGTTAAGATAGACAAAGGAAAAAAAAAAAAACCAGTTAGAATCTTGGAAAACAGTGTCTTCCTGAGGTCCACATGTATGACATGAATAAGGACTCTGGGAAGTAAGGAGAGGTTTATGTTGGTCACAATGGTCTGAGTTTAAGTGTGAGCTGGGTACAGGAATTCTCTGGTCATTGTCCAGTCATCTAATTAAATACAAGAGAAAAAAAAAAAAAACACACACACACACAGTGCAAACACTTGGATACCCAAGTTCATAGTTGTCATCTCTGTGATTCTAAAAGGTGGAATATTTTACACTATATATTTTAAATAAGCACAACTAGTTTCCTCTGCTGAATAATCATTGATGCATACAGATAAAGGAGAGAGACCTATAGGACTGATTTAAAATCTGACTTGATGTGTCAAATTAAGAATAGTGATAAATATTCATTTTGAAGTTAATAAACAAAATCACCTCAAATAATCCCTGTGACCTGGCATCCAACCTGATTAAGTAGCATCTTGGCACAGAAATGTTATCAACTCAATTGATACTCACAGTACATTTGAGACCCAGAATTCAGAGATGATTTAATAAGAAGAAATTCCATTATGCACAGCATCACAGCAGTATTGGCTTATTGGATTGCTTTCTATTTCTTTGGAAATTGATAATCTGTGTACTTAGGGCAACTTCCCTTTGATTTAAATATTGGATTACCCTGCTGGCATTTCTAACTGAATTGATTGCATCCAATGGCACAGAGAGGTGAAAACAGTCTTGCTATATTCATCACAGGCTGCGATAACCCTGCAGATTCCTTGGCAAAGGGAAAAGAGGCGCAGTGTTTATGAGGGAGATTTCATGCCATGCCCAATTGTTTCACCAGCAAGCCTTTAGTTCTGGCCCATTGTATACAGACAGTTTGAAAAACAGGCTGTTGATTGTGTGCAACAGAATGTGATAGTTTCTAAAGAAACATGAAACAATTCAATAAACAGTTTCTAATATCAGGAAATTTTCATAAGTTAAAAATCTTTTCAGTTTAATGAAAACTTAGAATTGTGTTTCCTAAATTTGAGTTGTTTCTCATGTAACTACTTTTAATAGTTCTACCAAATCTTTATATTTATTTGTATTACTTTTCTTAAAAGAATTCATATAATCTGCCATTAAATGTATTATTTTTAAAGAAAATATTGTAACTCTATCAAATCATAAGTGTTATTTACTTCAGAGAAGTAACTACAAATATGAATACTCAAAAATAATATTGTCTTCAAATTTCAGTGATGGGCCCAGGACTGTTATCGCTGTAAGAGGGGAGAGAGACGTCTGTGATAAGTCAAAGACTGACACCAAAAAGAGACTGTCTCCTTTTTACAATTAAATAATTGAACTGGAACTGGATGTAGATAGAAAATCTAAATGTCTAATAACTATGTGCATACAGTATAATTCCTATATTCCTTAAATTTTAGGAAACCCTAATCCAGACGCATGATTTTCATTTTTAAATTTAACTGCAATCCACTGCTCACACATTCTTACAATACATGCATGCACCTGAAATAAGTTTTATGAAATAATATTTATTAGAATAATTTGTGATGAACTCTGAAACTGTTCTATTTCTTAAAAATATTGACTGGAACCCATATAAATAATTTTATAAACAAAGCATGGCACACATCTAACAGAAGGTAAAATACCAACTAGGGTCTGTAGGTAACTTATCCCAACAAAAGTATGAATTACAGATTTGAAAAAAGAAAGAACTACCATTTTTTAATTGGGGCAAGAATACATGGCAAAAGATCTACTTTGTCTAAAAATTTAAGTGTGTGATACATTATTTTTTTTTCTTTGATACAGGGTCTCACTCTGCAGTCCAGGCTACTTATGAATTCACTATGGAGCCCAGGCTAGCCTTGAAATTCTGGCAACCCTCCTGCCTTAGCCCCCCAGGTTCTAGGATTACAGGTGTGCTCTAGTATGGCCAACTTTGTATGGATGCTGGGGGAGCAAACTCAGGGCCTTGAACTTGCTAGGCCAGCGCATTAAACGCTAAGCTATTCCCCCTACCCAACACATATTTTTTTGTCTGCATGTACACTGTTGTAACAAGCTCTCTAAAATTGATTTATCTCCCTCGTTCCCATTTATTATTAACTCTCGCTTTCCTCTGTATTGGGTCCTGATGACCAACACGCTACTCTTTGATTCTGTACAGTCAGCTATTCTACATACATACGAAAATGGAATTGTGCAGTATTGGTGTTTGTGATACTAAATTACTTTACTTAGCAAGTACTCTGGGTTCACCTACGTTCTCTTTTTGCATAATACCCTTTTAGGTGCATGCAATATGCTCTATACTACATTGATTATAGAAATGTTCATATTTTATTCAAATATACTTTATATAATTCCAATCCTGATATTCAAGGGAGAGCCCATTCAAGGCAGTGATTTGGTTTTATAAACATCACTGGAAGTATATCATAAGTACAATTAGATGCACAGGATGTTAATATTGTCAATAAGCACGAATTTTGTGGTTAGTATGTGTGTGATTCTCTGTGTTTGGGAATTTGTGTGTAAAATGCTGGGTTAAATAAAAATCAGTTAGTCTTTTAATACATTTTGAAAATTGGTATATTGCTACTCAATTTATTGAATTTTTATACTATTAATGAGCACTCTTATTTTCCTAGTGGGCCATGTATAAGCCAGTGTTTCAAAAATATTTTGAACATAAAATATGTTCTGGTTCTAACATATTGGACGATGTTTTTTTTTTCTCAACTTAATGGTGCTGTATTTCACATTCCTCTACACCTCTGCACTGCTCTGTGCTTCTGTTCAATCATCACATTTTCTTGAATACTCAAACTTTTATCTTTTTTCTATATTCAAGGCATTTATTTCACCGCTAGCTCATTTTTAGCTACTAAACTACATTTCTCCTCCACAAAAAAATCCTAGCATATAAAATAGCTAACAAATGAAAACATCCAAATTCCTATCATTGGTTAGTGGCTTAAAAAAGTGGCTAATGCCTACAACAGAATATCATTTAGCAATGCTACAAAAATGAATCACTACTATATACAATAATGTCAATGCATTATGAACTTAGGAAAAATCGATACAAAAGACCAAACCAGTGCAATGCATATGTAGGAGTGGCCTGAAAGAAACATCTATAAAGACAGGAAGTAGATTAGTGACCTCCTAATGTGAGTGGGAGTTGAGTAATTGTAAGAGAGTAAGGGGAATTCTTTTAGTATGAATATATTATAAACTAGGTAGGTATGATAATTTTACTACTTAATACATTACTGAAATCCATCTAATCACAATTCAAAGGGGTGAATTTTGTAAAAGATGAAATATTCCATTATAAAAATGTGAATAAATTCCAATCCCTAATTGGTCAACCAACTCTCTGAATATTCATCCATTCTCCCTTTTCTTAAGATTCTTCCTCTCATGCTTCAGACTGAAGCTCACTTTTCTGTGTCCTGGGAAGACACCCAACTTTGTATGTATCTTTGACACTTTTTATGTTCCGTTCTTGTATTATATTCGGTTCACTAATTGTATAATACCTTCACTACACTGAAAGTTTTTGAAAAATTTTACTAGCCAGAACAGTTGTGCTAGTTAATCCTAATTGTCAACTTGACTGGAGTAAGACCCCAGAAAGACTTTCGGACAGCAATCGGACTGTGAAGGCATTAACTTCATTAGTAGGCTAATTCATTGATGAGTTCAAAATTATTAAGAGGTGAGATCTATTTAGAAGAGATTAGTCATGGGGGCTGCGACCGTTCCCTGGCCCCTCATCGGTACGACATGAGTGGATATGCTTCCCTCTGCCACACTCTTGCACTGTGATAGTTCTGCCTTGAAGTCACCTGACTATAGACTGAATCCTCTGAAACCATGAAGCAGAATAACCCTCTCTTCCTAGTTGCAGATGCAAGGCATTTTGTCAGCAGCAAAAAGCTGACTAATACCATACCACGTGTAACAATAAATATTCATTAAACCTGCGTGTAAAAGCAAAACCTGTCTAGTGAAAGGTAAGCATAATAAAGGTTATAAAATTCAGTAAGTGGATATTCTTAAATTGCTTGCTCTGGAATCTGCAATCTGTCATCTAACTTTAAGAAGTGGCTTAGTGCCTTGACACATCAGAGACCAACCCAAAGAACAGTAACAACAGCGACCACAAAAGGTACCTGCCACAGAAGCACCATCCTTTTCGGACAGCTTATTTCAGGCGGCCATGGGGCCACATGATTCTCCTTATGTGGACATTATTCCAGAAGAAGAAAAAAGTCAGACACTGTAAAGTTAAGGCAGTTCAAAAGCAGAGAGAAGGGAGGATTTCTGTACCTGTGGTTTACGTACAGAGGGATCTCAAAGGACCTGAGAGAAGAGACACAGTAAGGTGAGAAAGAGAGGAGGTAGAGATGAGATGTTTCAAGAGAGGTCTCATTTTAGTCTAATTCAAGGGATGTTCTGGAGGATAAATGGGGCAGTAGAATCTATCCAGAGAAAAGAATAAGAGCATAGGACTTAGATGTACCTGACCTGGTCTCTGGTTACCCTGTGTTTGAGTGTGTGCGTGGCAGGGGGGGGTGGTTTCCCCGGCATTTAAGCAACAATGACTCAAGGGTAACCCTTTACAGAACACCTAAGTGAATCCTCAGTGAGCCTCAGCACTGGGGGAAAGGCCACACTCAACAGGAAACAGGATTCCAAGTGAACCAGGCAGTTTCCAACAGCACTTGTACAGCTCTTCGTCCAAATCTTCATCGGCAAAGAGAATGTCTGAGATTCAGCCTCAGATGGCTCTGATGCCTACATCCATGCTTTTCACCTTCTAAATTTTCACTCCGGTGCCATATTTTGTTGTATTTTGCCCCAAATATAATAAAACATGCACAAAAATATCTCTGTTACAGCAAAGATGAAGCTATTAGCACCTGTTTAAAAAATAAATATTAATTCAAAGTAAGATAACAAAGTCAAGCCCGTTTGACAACCTTCTTTAGTTTTACTTTTAATGAGTAGGCACAAATAATTTTAGTTCCATGCATTATTTAGTGTCTGACGAACTTGGAATTTGGTAGAAAACATTTGACTTCTTCCAGCATTTAAAATATTCCCTACAGTAATCTTACTTAGATTAACATATTTACATTACCATGAATAAAAACTTGCTCTGCACCTCAGTTCAGTGTCCAAATTACCACGTTCTAAATAAGACAGTTTGACTGTCTGAGGAATGCTGTATATATTTTATTTTCTCTTCATCAGATAGAAAATCATAAAGTACACTTTGATGTTAGAAAATAGTTGATGAGGTAACTGCCAGAGTGAGTGAAAAACACAGCATCAAGAAAGTACAAAGCCCGGGAAATCAAATAAATATCAAAGCCCAACATGATGCCTGCCATCTACCTCTGCACGAAGGAGCTACTAGCTTTGTTGGGATGACTTATTACAATAATAATAAGATTATTTATAAGGAATGATACCGATGCTAAAGGAAAACTGCTAGGCACAGCACTTGGGGCCTGTTCATCCATTTTCCTCCTTCCACCACTCCCACTTTCTTTCTCTTTAAAGGCAGAGATTTATGGAAGGAACTTTCCACACCCGCCACGTACCTTGCATACTCCTAGGTTGCCTTACTTCTTTAATCCTGAATATTTTGAAAGCTGGCCTCAAACCTTTCAACTATGAAATAAGTGACCAAGAAGTCAGAATACTTTCAGGAATCACAATGCTTAATTGGATGACATTTGTGTATGTTTCAAACAGGAAACAAATTGGTACATTGGATCCTTGCCTATGATAAGACCACCGTGCAGAGTTACCATCACACAGCAATGAACTGGGCAGAGAAAAACTCAAATGGCTTGTATATATTATGTGCTAGAGGGCACTCCAAATTGGTTAAGCTACTGAAATTACAAGACAGGGAGACAAGGCTTTGGGACACAAGCAAGCACGAAGCAGGGACCAATCTTTGGAGATACTTCCTCTGTAAAGAAATCATTCACAGAGTGGAGCATCTTCTATCCCATTTTAAATGACAGAGAGAAACAGCTCTCCTCAATGGAAAAAAAAAAACTGCCAGACAATACTGTGGGGATGCCCAATGTCTTCTAAAACTATCTCTGTACATTTCTGTCTATTCACTGAAAAGAATAAACAGGAGATAACACTCGTTACCCATGTTTATGCTTTTTGTACATTATTTTTCACAACGAAGCTCTGAAGATAAAATATAATCCTTATTTTGCTGATAAGAAAACTGACTCATAAGGAAATCAAATGTAAGACCAAAACAAAAGAAAATTAATAACAGATAATAACCAAGGGCCAGATCTTGGAGCCTCATCCAGACCTGTTGGATTCTAAGTTTATATTCTTTCTGCTTTTCTTGCTCCCTACAGCTTAAAAACATCTCTCAAGTGTTTTTTCATAAGAAGCTAATAGGGGGCACATGTTGTTTAGGAGGAAAAAAAAAACAGGTTGCTTCAGGTAGGGTAAGATCTTCCAACACTTCCAAGTACATTTTGAGTCTCCATGAAGGGCCTGTATGTCCGAAGTTCATGATTACAGAGGTCTTGTCCTGTCTAAACATAGCCTAACCTTCACATGCTACTAAAAATATTTTTGAAACTCCATGAAACTCTGCATTAAAAGAAAAGAGGAATGTGAGGCTCAAAAGATTTCAGTTTTATTTCATAGGATTTGTGTGATTTAAAGTAGTACTAGCTTGCATTAATTTGGAAAATAACAAATACATCATTTGATTCAGTTAAGTCAATAGTGTACATTTTCATTGGAACAGGCCTATAAAAATACGAGAAGAAATGTGTGCTAAAAAAGTTCTCAGGTATTTTACAATCATTATGTACAGGCCAAAAGAATATATTCATATAATATACTGAATATAATAATAAGGCAATAATTGGGCAGGAAAGCTGGCATTTTTGGAGCACATATTGACTTTTTAAATCATCACAGCAACCTGCTAAAAGAAAGCGTTATCTCCAAGTGTCACGTGAGAAACCTGAACCACAGATAAGTTAACTTTCTTCTCTGGACTTCTACTAGTGACCTATACAAGCAAGTGTGTGGCAGACCTTTGGCCAACCAGTTTTAAATTAAATTGCATATTATTTATGACTCTGATTCGTACCTGTTTTGCACAAAGTTGGAAGCTTCTGGAAAGTTTCAGTCCTCTCTGTAAAGATTAACATGGTGACTAGGCTATCTCCTTCTTTAAATTTTCCCCCATAGTCCCTTGCTTTCATGCTTTTATTTTTGAGAATTCTGTCACACACACACACACACATATGTGTGTGTGTGTGTATATATATACATATATATATGTATATATATACACATACATATATATGTATGTATATACATATATATATGTGTATATATATACATATATATATATTCAAAAGATTTTAGAAGAAAAATATTATAAAATTTCACTTAGGGGTACAAAATAATTTATGGGCATTTGACTGACTCCCTTGTCATTTATTTATATCCACTGATGTAGATCAACAAAGTACTGCTGTAGGAGAAGTAAAGATAAGTTAGAAATTCATTCTGCGTGGGAAAGAAAAAAACGGTGCTTGGGATTGACCGGGGAAGAAAGACCTTGGCACAAGAAAACAAAGCTCATCCCACATACTGCGAGACTCATTTTGACTCACAGAATCCTTGCTTGAAGTCTTGCTTACTGTCAAGAACACATGCGCATCTATATGAGAAATAGGGAAGGGATCTAGGAGAGCTCCTCCCCCGCAGGTGGTAACTGCACTTGGAACTATGAGTTTTCTGCAAACTTTTATCTAGTAGACATTTAAATGACAAGCAAAGCACATACACACAGACACACACACAAAACTTGATGCAAAACGAAAGCACATTCAGCCACAGCAGAAGCCATTATCATTTATACCAACAAGAAAGAAAAAAATGGGCTTGCCATTGAGACTAGATTTTGAAAAATACTAATAACTATTAAAATAATATGAGCAAAGTCTTTGATAACTCTTGAATAATACACTGTATGTCCTTTATATATATTTATGTTACTTTATTTTGAAAAGCCTTACAAGAATAATATTATAATGTCCTCCTCCTCGGTGAGGACTGAAGCACAGCAGGGAGAAGCAGAAGCCATGTGTGGCCGCACAGACCCGTAATCCCAGCACTCGCGAGGGTGAGTCATAAATTCAGTATAGGAGAGTCTTGAGTCAAAGAACACACTAGGATATTATTTAGATAACCAGACTATGTCTCAAAAAAGGCAATTTTTGAAAGAAAAGAGAAAGAGAAGAAAAAATAGAAGCAACAAAGGACAAGCAGAGTATCCAAAGTTGTAACCCAGGTAAATTCTGAGGTTGGAGTTCTGGTTCTGAGGGTCCACCCAAAGCGAGTGCTCTTGACTACTTGATTTTCATAGCCACTATTCCATCTCTGATCAGTGTCTACTAAGGACTGACTGACTGTCTCCGGGTGCTAAGGACTGCACTTGATGCTGCACACATATTGGCTTCTTAATTTTCAAAACAAGACCAAAGCAGGTAGATGTTATATCTTCTTGTTGAGGAAAAAAATGCCAGTGTCAAGTAACTTAATACTGGCTGCATCCAGATGAAAACAAGGCTCTTTGAAACCAAGAATGTGAAGTTTTCTTAAATGTTAAATTGTTCTGAATGAAGTTCTTTAAAAATATAGATTATATTTTATTCATCTTGAATTCTCCATTCATAGCAGAGAACTTAAAGACTTTTTAGCCTTCTTCAAATTACATTTTTAATTGCGATCAATCTAGTCATCTTTCTTTTCACTACTCAAGGAAATAAAAACATCTGGTAATGATAAAAAAATAGTGGGGATCATTCCCATGGCCAACTTTTATAAAGTATATTCAAATAAAAAAACTCTATAAGAAATACTTAGGGTTTCTTCCTACTGAGACGTTTAGTAGAATCCTGGATAGAAAAAGTCTCTGTGAAGCTTCTATCGTTCCTTTCCTTTTAACCTGTTTCCTACATTAAGTAATTCTTACCTAGTTTTTTGCGTGAATGGTGTCCACGCAGAGGAAAGGAAATTACTGAGTCTCTGAAGAGAAGGAAGCTGGAATCACCAAGAGACAGCAAATTCCCTTCTACCTCCTCTTTCGCTTCCAACCATTTTTCACTGACCATTCACCCAGCCCAATCTTCCCTTTCAGAGCAAATGAAGCAAAACACATCAACAGGCGAAATGGGTTATTCCTCTAAGTGGTAAAATTACAGCTCCTTATGGAAATGGCAGAACATGAGCCTTTCTTCTAAGGGAGACTCATAGGTGCTTTCAGCTCTTTCTTTCTTTCCCCATTTTATTGATATGTATAAGTGCAATACGTAAAGTTTACACTGATCTTGAGGATTGTGTGCACATAATACAATTGTGCGTATATTGCAGCAAAGTGACAAATTCTTCCCTTCTCTCTTTTCAACCTTGATAACTTCCTAGAAAAGGGGCAATTTCTAGAGGGAACTCTTCACCAAGCGAGACAAGAAACAGATTAACTTGAAGTTAGAAAACTGAATTCAACGTATAAAAATCTGGCATTAGCTTTAAAATGTTCCCCTGAATTCTTATCTTTTAAAATTTGAAAAAAAAAAAACTCATCACAGAAATTTTCAATTTTAAGTACATTTTCTTGCCAAAAAAAGTTTTGCATTTTCAAATGATAAATACGTTCCAAAAGCTACTCCTTTCCTCTTCTTGGTAAAATTCCTTATATTAATATTAAAATTGATCTCCTAAAACACACACATGCAAAAAACGTTCAAAGAAGAAATGAAAGTCAGTGTTCATCAACTCCACCTGACATGAGTATTTTAATGGAATTGTTGTATTTTATAATGTTATGAAATTTGTTTGTTTCCTAACCTTCAAAAGAAACCTTCCAAAGTAACTATGTACTGACTATGTTTTTAACCCAGTCTCACGGGATTTAGGGTGGGTAGATGAGAGAGTTGATCAACCCACAGATGAGACAGGGCTCCTGCCTGATCTGAATGATCAGCGTAGGGGCGCAGTCAGGTGAAGTGACACTGATGGGAGAGAGAAGGGGCCACACGGAGCTCGGGTACCAGGCGGGAAAACAAAAGCAGCAGCTGGGAAGTGATAAGGGTCATGACAGAGCCTCTCCAAGGTCAAGATCTGAAGGCATGGCCTGTCAAGGAAGAACCAGACGAAATGAGAAAAATTTACTGAGCCCTTGCCAGAAATGACAATGAGTCACTGCACACACTTTATGTTCATTAAATAATACTCTTCTGAGGCAGTGGTCTATGAACTAGATCCAGTTTAGACTTTTTATTACTGGGAAAAGTGATACTGGGATTGAACCCAGAGCCTTCAACCCTGAGCTATATCTCAGGCCTCTTTCTATTTTTCCTTTGAGACCAAGTCTCACCAAGTCACTGAGTTGTTTAAGCTGAGCTCAAACTTGGCAATTCTGCCTCAGCCTCCTGGAGTGCCAGAATTACAGGCCAATGAAGGATTTTGTACAAGAATAAACAGAATATCACAGCAGCTCGTCAGAGATCACATAACTAGCTAAAACATGGATTACAATGCAGATGCTTTCCTTCCACAGACATAGCATGTTCTACCTGAACCTGCAGTCCTGCTCTGCCCCCTCGCCAAGGCCCTTCCTCAGAATCCCTGTTTTTGCCTGTTTTCCTTCTGTCTACCTGCTGGACAGGTGATTACATATGAAATCACATCCCAAGAACCATCAGCAGTTTTGGTACAAAACAATGAGACTTCTTCAATCAGCAAAATGTGTTTTGCTGGGTAAATCTCATGACTTATGTTCTTAAGAATATACATATGTGTGGAATTGTGAATGTGCAAAAGAACATGCAAAATTTTATATCTCATTGATTTTAATAGCCATCGAACATATGCATTTGAAGGCAGAATAGAAACTGAGACTACTAGATACTGAGCTTGCTAAAAGCCAGCAAAATTGGGGGATGAGAAGTTACAGAGACCAGAGAAGTATAAATCAGTCACTAAAATGTCTGATAAATAAAACTGTGCTTTTGGAACTCAGAACATAATCACAAAACTCCTCCCTGTGTATTTGCATTTTATTCCATTTGTGAAGACAGTGCGTATACAACCTTCTGAAAGTCATCTGTCACTTGAAGAGCATTCGGAGCTTATTTTCCCAAGCACTTTTACACTGACATGTGAATTAGAATTTTTAAACATTTTTTGGGTCCTCTTTCGGAGAAATTTCACTGAGTGTTTTGATTTATATATTAGCATTTAATGTTACCACACAACTGCGAGGGAACAATTCAGCCCTTGGCATGTGTTTCCATACACAACTGGAAGACAACACATCTGGTTATTGCGCCTCCAGGGTCTACACTACAGTATCTAATTCTGCATATATGGTGGCAGGGCTAGACAGATTCCTTGAAACTTCCTCAATATTTTTCTCTTTCTCCTATTTGCTACTAAATTCTTCCCACATCTTTAAACATGCATGTTAAGAATGATCAGGCAATAAATAATACACCCAAGAAAATATATACTTCGTTACAGTCAGAAGATTCTTTTAAAACCATGACCACAAATCTCAAATGGACACTCAATACATCTTTGAATTCTCTCATTTGTTCAGTAAATTCACTTCCCCCAGGCTCTAGTAAGACTATATTGTATTTCTCTCTCCTTTAAGTATCCACTACTCACAAACGCTTTCCCTTTCAATTCACTTCATAGCAACTGAGAAGAGGCAACTGTGTAGTGTCTCTTAACGCTCCATTATGCATGTATGGCATCTATCCCATGTTCTCTGTTTTGCCTCCCTCACATAGAATAGAGAGGAGGGTCTCTCTTGCAACCTATGTTAATTCCTTTACAACACCAGGGGCTTCATTAGCTTTGTCCCTGTGGTTTCATAACATCAAGAAGAATACCCAGTAGAAGCTTACAAACAGGAAGGTCAGTGAACGAAGGAATGAATGACCAAACGAACACTGGTGCATACGAGTTCCATCTGTCCTAACTGAGGAAGAGATCATGTGCCAAGCTAAGGTTTCCTAGAGTTCACATCTGTAATTTGCATCTAAATATTCATATTAAAAACATATGTTGTTCACTCCTGTTATCTTTTCTCAGTGTCTTCTTAGTCTTGAACAATCAGGTGGTCACACCAAACCCATGCATCACTATTTGTCTTCACAATAGCAAACGACACATGATGAAACTGAGGCTCACTGAGAGGGGAAGTAAGCTATTCAGGATCAAGTCCCATGCAAAAGTAATAAGACTCAGATCTGCGTCTGTTTGATAGGCATCTGTGCTCTGTGCATTCATCCATGCTGCCAGTCAGTCCTGGGGACCAGTACTAAGCCCAAAGGAGTTCCTGAGGCAATTCTAGAGATAGCAGGACTATATTGACCCTGAAGTCAGTAGGGAGTGGAACTCTCACACTGTCAAATAATTCCATCTTTGCTATGTCAAGCATGAAAGCAAGGTGGCCACAGAGGAGGTGAAAGGTAGCAGTGACCTCTAATAGGAAATTTGTATTATCAAGATTGAATCTTCTTTTTGTACCCTTGAGCATAAGTTATAACCATTTGAGAAAAGAAAGGTCTTCAAAGATCACAAAAGGAACAGATCTTGATTTTGGGGGAACCAAACACATTGGGTTTATAATACAAACGTAAAAATATTTACATATATGAAATTTGTTATGCTTATTAATATGTATTGACCATGGAAATGGGAAGAAGCCCATACACTTGAAAGAAAACATAGCTTAAGTTTGACTTATTTTAAGAAAATTTTGTCTCTGACATTGATCTACCCCTAGGTAAACTTGTGATGAGAGTTAGAACTATGATCTTTCAGAATCTTTGCCCCTTGATGAACCGCATGAATTTGAATCTCAGACTGATATCATCTAAATGTGCAACATCAGACCAAAAAAAAAAAAAAGATGTCTGAAATTCACAGATACATATTCACATACTTCCTGTCTACCACTGATTCACAGAAAGTGTCATCAATGAGGTATTGAGGATCGACCCTGGTACTCTCCACTCCCCTGCCAGCATCTGATAATGTCTCCATGACCATCAATTCTGGGGCCTCCTTCCTTGAGGTCCCGTCTTATACTCATTTGACACTTGCTTAACAGCCTGGGCTCCTGATATCAGAGATTTTATTCTATAACTTCATCCTTATGGGTCCCCAGCAACAACACTAGGACTCGAGCTTCTGGCTGAACCAAAGCCTGCTTCTTGGCCTCACCAACTTGTTTTGCCACAATACCTACCAACTTTATTAGGAACATCGGTTTTGCCTGCATACCAGAAAATAATCTCCCTTTATTTTTATTAGGATAAGCTAATAAAACTAGAAAAGAGAAATATGAAAAAGGTGCATAATATATCTTTAAATAAAGTTAGAGTTCCTGTAATTATGGCTAATAAGATTATGTAGGGTTTTGCAAAAAAATAGGTAATATAAATGTGTAAAATGCTTAGTTCCTCACCTAGAATGTAATTATCACTCTATCATAAATAAGGTAATTATTATTGTATCTATGATGCCAAACAACATTGTAATATCTAACAAGTCAATTAACCTTCCTGAGTCTCAATTTACTCATAAAATGAGGAGGTTGAACTACAGTCTTTGATTTTTGCTGGTTTGAAAGAAAAATTATGTATTAATACAAGCGGCATGGATATAAATATATTATTCTCATCTCAATCTGCAATATGCCTAATTTAGAGATGTATCTTTGATGCTCGTGTGGGAAGGAGGAGGAGCCACTCAAAGAAAAGCAACATAGCCTTATTTGTGACAATTAGATTTTTACCAGAACTACTCTGATTCTCTCACTACGGTAGGTGCTCAAGATATAGTACTTGACTTAAAAAATCTCTTCCTTACTTAAATCATATCAAGATAATTCATAAGGTTTCCGAAGAAGCAACTAACAATGGAGTTTGTATCTCAAGATAAAAGTACCTACTAAGAAGAAATAGACTGGACGTGCCTGCCCCACGTGGTATGAAGCAACAAGATCAGACCTTGTGCAATGAAGAAGAATGAGTGTATAGCTTGTGAAGAGAAGTGATGGAACGATAGACAGTTGTTTCAGACGAAGGACGTGCGCTCAAAGGGAAATGAATCTGTGTCCTAGGAAGCCTCTGGCTCGGAACAAAGAAGTGTCTGAGAGTAGATCCCACAGGGACATGGGGAAGGTGGTGTGGCATGGAAACACATCAGGGTCCAGAAAAGAAGCTGGAGTCACAGACTGTGCGGAGACTTCTGATCTCAATCCTTCAGTGGCTGCCCAGGAAGAAAGAATAAAATCAAAAGGCTTTTACATGGTCCTGCACAATAGGTCCTGCCAGAGGCGACCTTGCCCGTGTCTCCACTGCCCGTCCCTCAAGGCTATCTTCTCCTGTACCAGATTACCACCACTCTGTGGAAACACAAAAGTCCATGGGAGCCAAGGGTGCGTACATTAAGCAGTCACTGTTCCTAGAACCTCCCCACCCCTATTTAACGTCTCACATCCTCATTTCTTGACAGTTATTTTACAGACGAGTCAGTTCTTCAGAGAGTCCTTTTCTGGGCATTCTTTCATAGCACACTGTGCTTGACCCCTTACGATATGTTGTGTGTGATAGATTATATAGTCCTGTAGACTCCATTGCTTATTTTATTTTGTGTTCTTGCTTCCTCAACAATATCCAAACTTCACAAGGACTAGAACTGTTTGCTACTGTACTGAGAACAATATATGCAACAAAAGAAAGATACATGGGTTAAGTAACTTCTACTACAGATACTCTATCTCCTATATTTCTATACATTTAGCATTTAGAGTTAGAAACTCCAAGCTTCAGCAGATGAGCTTGAAAGAATAAAAGTAGTGTCAGTTTGCTTCTGTCTGTACCCTAGGTGTCCAGAGAAGTAACTAGGGCCTTGAATTTATTTAACAAATAATCTTAAGTGTTGTTAACCAGTTCCTGTACTCTAGTTTCAAGAAAGGACATCATTAAGACATGAATAATTGTTCTTCAATTAGAATAACAAGTAAGCATCATAACCAGTTGCAGGCTCAACCCAAGTGATTGATAGCAGCTCCCAGTTAGCAAGCATTCTTTCAAAAGCCTGAAACTCCACATACCATGTTCTAAGTCACTGAGTCCTACAAGAGCAGCTTTCACTGTCTCAGCAAGGAATTCAACGTTTAGTTTTAGACAATTAATTGTAGCCTCTCTCCTGTGAATGAGAAGATGACAGTATCTGGCTGTAGCGGCCACATACACACATAGTTTGCCCTAATCATATGCAGAGTTCAAAGCACATACAAGTATCAACCCATATCAACCATGGAAAAACACGGAGAGGGCAGGGCTGTGATAATTCTAACTCAAAAGATAAAAAAAAAATCTAAGGTACCAAACTTTCTTATTCAATCCAATACAGCATGTGCTAGAACTGGGACTTACTTGCTCCTAAAGCAATTGCTTAGGGTTCAGAGATTGTGCCCTGAATGTCTCCACTTTACAGCTTCCCTAAGAGAACAGAAACATACAATTGGCACAATTTTGTAGTAAGATTTATCTTGGTTAGTCTTCTGACCTATTCAAGTGCTTTTTGAAAACAGGTGCCTAAGAGTTTTGACAATAGGGATGAACCTCAGAGATGTCACTGGTGGGATTATAGCTCTGTAGCAAAGAAGACAGGCAATGAGTAAAACAGTTCTCCGTTTTAAGAACTCAGTATGGATATCCACTCCTGTCATAGATGTATGTTGAAAGAAGGGAGCCTTGACCTTCTAGACATTTATCCATTGAAGTCCTAAGCTACTTTTAGTTGGTGCCTACTGCACTGCAACACTTATTCAGACTAGTTTGGGGGTTAAAAAAAAAAACTCTATAAGTTGTAGTTAACTCCTTGAGCCAGAAAGCTCTTAGCATTTGCACCTACATTTAGCAATGAAGATTTGCCAGAAAGCTTCTACCTTAGAATCATTGAACTTTAGAGTGTTTGGTCAGAGCACAATAGGAAGAAATCTCCAATGTGGATAAATATTTTGGGAAGCTTAGACTACGTCTGCAGTTTATCTTCTGAATAGAATTCAGTATATTTTTCATTGCCAAAAAAAAAAAAAAAATTCTGATCCAGATCACTTGCCTGGTAAGTTACTTCAACTCTCTGCAAGTCAGTATCCTCACATAAAATGATCGATTTCGTTGGGGAATTTCTGAAGGATTTTCCATTCTATGAAACCTTGATAAGTTAAAACTTCAATAATGTGAAATACAACTGAATCTTTCCTGATTTTTCCTTCTTTGGTGATTTTCTGACTCATGTATTTATCAACGCCTCTACATACAGCTAGAAGTAAAAACAATAAAAATAAAAATTTACAAAATATGTGTATTCTTTTAAAAAGTTATATATCAAATACCTTGTATTTGAGTATGTACATGTTATCCTAATCTGACATGTGTCTCTTTGAATGCCACCTGAATACTGCCACTGTAGACATATTTATTGTGATCTAGATTTCTTCACTTGTTTCCTTATGATCTTAAGCAACTTATTACCTTCCCCACACCTTCAGTTTGTCCACCAGCAAAACAGAAATAACACCTGCCATCTTGCAACATTTGATATGACAACTCCAGGGAACAAATCACAATCACAATCTTTCTTTCACTCAATTTGAGCAACACAGGCTCTCAGCTAGGGTCGGTGGCTGTCTCCTTTCCCTCTGCTTACTAATCAGAAACATCTGTGTTCATTCCTGCTTTACATCTGCTCCCAAAGCCAGGCACAGTTTTCTGCTGGTGACTATCCAGGCCAAGCCTTAGCATCCAAAAGAGACTAGTGTTTGCCCCTTACTTCTGGACTAACTTACTTGGGAACATTGGCCATTGAACTACATCTGTCCCCGAGTCAATCAACCTTCTCTGTAAATCTCAGACCCTTTTCTCAGTCATCTTCTTCCCGTATGAAAGGCCTGGCCTTTTCACAGTGGCAGCTGATGTTGAATTTCTTCCTTTTGTCCAAAGTCACCAGTTTTTTTTTTTTTTTTTGGTCCCATTTATTTCCAGTAATCTCACCTGATACCCAAAGACAAATCAGACATAGTGGGTTCAATCTGAGGACAAATATTTATATCTACTTTCTTATCCATTTTTACCTCAGAGCCTTGTAAGATTCTGTGTGGTTGATGACAAGGGATTCATAATATTCTTTATGCTGTGTTTAGAATAGAATAGCACAAACAAGAGTGTTTCAAGTGTTACAGAAAGGTTTGTCGAAGGCCACGGGTGGAGACCTCATCTAGACACTTGTCTCTTCGCCAAATTATCAGCCATTGTCATAATGTTCCGATGTCAAGGACATTTGGTAAAACAGAATATACAGTCTGATGTCTTGAGTTTGAATTTCAGTTTTACAATTTAATAGCTACACAGTCTTGAGCCAGATTCAGTAGCCTGCATAGGTTTAAGCTTTCTCACATCTACAGTGTTAGTTCCTCTTTCAGAGAACTACAGTGAATATCAAAGATATTGCAGTATATTTTACTATGTTACTTATTTGCCTTTTTATATCTATATTACACCATGTAATATTATGATACTACATTGTGTTTATCACTTGCCTACTACATACCTAATGTTCATTTGAGCAAGGCATTATTTACAATTATTTAATTTTATGGAACTAAGAAGGATTATGAAGTTCAGTTCACAAAACAGTCTAAATTTACATGACTAATAAGTGATACTGACACTGTAGTTGGAATCTCAGATCCTACTAAAGCCTTTCTTTCAATGGGTTCTGTAGGCACTGATGTCCTCGGAGTATGGGAAATACTACTATAAGTCACCCTTAGAAAGTCAAGTGATAAAAGTATTTCCTTAACCCCATTCTTATATGGAGTGAAAAGAGTAAATTAAAATTTTCTAATAGTGCTATAAATTATTTTGATATTTCTTAAATATTATAATTTAGGAAAATCTCCTAAATATCCCAAATACATATCATCTCTCTAATTTTATTTAGGGAAGTAAGATGAGAAGAGAATTTTTTAAATATTCTGCCTTATGAATGTCAATTAAACTGTTTCAGACAGAAATAATATCCCCTCCCAGTCTTTCCTAGCCTTTGGCCAAAATTAAGCTTCATGCTCTAGACAGTGTGAGTATGCATTAGGTCCAACTTCCGGATGAATGCAGAATCTCCACACTTCCATCAATAGCACAAAAAAATTCTACAATTTTTTAAAAATATGGCTAATGCCTTCTTTATATTTTTTTGAAGAAACTCATAGTAGTTTTAATCTGCTAAAAAATGTGAGCTTAATAAACACCAAAGAAACTTCATTTATAAAAAAGACATACAGATTACCAGTGTATTTTGTTTTCTTTTTATAGAAGACGATTACCAGCTAGAGAAGTTTTTCAAGTCACATCCTAATACATTTTTGAAAAATTTTGCTTTTTTATTAGTTTAATAGAAGGAAGGCTCTTCATTTAGTAAGGACTTCAACATAATTTAATACACATTTGGATGAACAGTAGATATTTTCACAGCCCAGCGTTGCATATAGAGATAATGAAATATCTCTGCCATTAAGTTTTTGATTCAATGTCTTACTGGGATATGATAACAGAAAACGGCTTCCTTTTTTATAGATGGAAAAGGAACATTTTGTTGTTGCAAGGTTTGAGGCACGATCCTAACTGTCATCATTCTAGAGCTACTTAGCAGCTCAGTTAACAGGGGGAACCCATGCAGTTAACACACTGGCCACTGACACTGCATGTTATCCTCAAAAATTTGGTCCAATTCAACATTATTATTTGTCTGCATACTCGCATGCTATTAAGGTTTTTCCTTATTAAAAGTATCAAAGTTCAAACTACAAAAAAAAGTTAATAGACGGTAGTATGATGTACTCTTCATTAGAACTCTGTGTTAAGTTTGGGGAAACTTAATCATAAGAACGCCTGAAATAGCAGTCCCAAATGTCAAACTCTAAAGCAAAAGAAAAGGACATTTCCCTTTTCTCTTGAAACACAATGAGTATTTTCCTGAGGTATGACGAATTAACCCACTGTGGGTGGAGGGTTAGTATAGCAGCATCACCGCACATCTGTCCCAAAGTAGGCCACTGGTGCTTATTTTGGGAGAAAAGATACAAGCTGCACAAATTATCAAATTTCAATTACTTGGTAGACACATAAAATGTATGAAATGGAAAATTCCTAGGAGATTGTCAAGTCCAGTGTGATTTGTTTTTCATTCAAGACTACTAAACAGGTGAAGTGATTGATTCATGTTTAGAAAGCAAAAGACTGGCAGAAGAGGCCCAAGAATCTGTACTTCCTCTATTATTATTCTATTTTTCTAGTGAAGCAGTGTCTTCACTTGCTAGGTAGAAATCTTTCAGTTTATAAATATATGATATGGGTCAATGTATAGCATTCAGTACTTATGCATAAGCTACACAGACTGAAACAGAAGAATTAGAACTCAGGATATCAAAAAACCCAACCCTAGCTCAAGAATGGGAACTCAAAGCATCTACTGATAAGCAAATACAAATATTGCAGGCTTTCACAGAACCAGTTTACTTGAAGGTACATTTGTTCTAGACATAATAAAAGCCAGAAAATAACTACAATTACGTAAATATTTAGATGCCATCCAGAACATAACATAATAGATATTGTATAAGTAATAATACCAGGACTAAAAACTACATTCTGTGTGATGCCTATGCTGTAAAATTGTATAAAATAAGATGAAAAGACTCGACCATTTAGAGATCACATTCAAATACATTCTCATACAGTTTTAGCTTGATTCAAGCTTGTTAATTTACAACTCAAATTTTTGAATAGAACATTGATCCAAAAGAAAAGAATGAAAAGTAAAATAAATTATTAAAATTAAAAGAAATCACTTTTAGATACGCAATTTTGTGGAAAAGGAACTTCTAGTGAAAGCAGATTTGAATCCAGTGAACATTGATATTTTCCTGAAAAAAGTTTCAGTAGACTATAAAGATACCATTTAGAGTTTAAATATTGTTTTATCATTTTCATTAACTAAACTTGCGCCTGAATGTGCATATAAACTATATGTGATGAGATAAATCCATATACTCATTTGTAACTCCAACAAAGAAAGCAATCAACTTAAATCTTACTTTGAAGCTTTTCTAACTCTAGAATTGACTTTAAATGTTCTACTGCCTTCAAAATTAAAGGCACTATTGGGTTTTGCTTCTGTGAACTCTTACCTATTAATAAGTCCTTCTTGATACAGTTAATAAATTTTTACAACTTAAAAAATTCTGCAAACACTAGAAACGAGATACAGGCTTATCCTGAAATTTAGGAGAAAACACATTTTATTCATAGTAGTAGAGAATTCTTAGCCAGAAAAAAGTTAATATTATAAAATGTAAAAGACCAGAAATAAACTACAAATCCAGTATGGTAACAAGGAAAAATAAAAAGTGATTTCATAATGGTTAGCAGATCTTAGAAAAAACACAGCTCCTGTTTGGGAGAATGAATATTTGTGCTCCTCAAACAAATAAAACCAATACTAGAATCTGAGGTATCACAAAATCCAGAACAAACATTCCCAACGTAAGGGAAAGAACGACCTGAATATCTTCCATGAATTAGTAAAATAAGATGGAACAATTTTCACAACAGAGTGAGAATTCTGACACTATTCCATGTAGCTGGCAGTCTCAGAGAAAATAAAAACCAGCGCCTACATGTGGGACGTCCCAGGCACATTGGTCCGGTCAAAAGCCCACACCAAAGAGCAGAGCAGTTAAGACTAAGTAACTGGCTTCCTACCAACACACAACGTAAAGCCACATTTAGTGGAGTGAACATCCTTTCCAGAACTTAGAGTTCATCCTCTTTTTAGAACTACTAAGCAAGCATGTCCCTCTGGGAGGGTTACAAAACGCATCCTGCAAACTTCCCTTCACATCCCTGTAACAATTCCTGCTATCCACATCCCCTCCTCCTCCTCCTCCCAATGAGTAGTAAATGTAGGTTTCTGGTAACCTACATCAGAATGACACACTTTAATTTGCTGTTTGCTATTTGTCAAAGCCACCTCACTCATGTCGCACCCTTTCAGCCACTCTTGGAGGAGTGGGATCAGCTGTGGCTGTGAACACATTGGCAACTAACTTTTTCATATTTACTCAAGAATATATATATATATATAGACACACACACACACACACACACACACGTCTGAGATGTTTATAGAAACTGCACTGCCAACTTTAGAAAAACAATGACTGGCTGAAAGCAAACATACTCTCAAAGGTGTTTTCAGTAGTAAAAAAACAATAGACTGAATTTACTCTGATTCTCAGGGAAACATTTATTTCAGGAAAAGAAACAAGCAAATACACACCTCATTTTTTCTAAAGAGAGAAATGACTGTTAAGAACATGAGAACGAGCTTCTGATAACATACACAGCAACATTTGAAAAACTGGCTCTTCAGAATCTACATTAACGTATCTGTCATTTGAGTTAGAGGGTTTTTCCCTTTATTCTCTATGTACAAATGTAAAACAGGCAATAGCATAAACACTTCCAGACACAACCTTAGAAGCTTGTCATTCTTGGATGCTAATCTTAAGCCTTAAGATACTGTTACCGTATAGACATTTCTTTATGATAAATACATTCATATAGCCCAAAGAGTGAACTTCACAATGTAACTAAATAAAACTTTCTGATAAAATAAAAGGGGATATTAGATGCAAAAATCTAATAGCAGCGTGAACTAATGCTCTCATTATAAGCAGACACATCCACTATAAATCTTCCATTTCCTGAGTGTTGGTTGTAACATAAGGATTCAAAGTGTTTCTCACAGTTTTAGCATTCTTTTGCTGTGAAAACATTACTACAACTTGCAAGGAAAGTTATTTTATTAACCTTCCATACCCTGAGAAGCCTGTCTTCATGTCTACCCCGGGTTACACAGCTCTGAGCTCATTTCAGGTGCCTCTTACAGTCACTTAACGAAGAATTTATTGCAAAATAGAGAATTTTTAGAAGTCACTAAAAAGCACTCCCTTACCTTCTAAACCTGCTTCAATCAGCCCAAACTGCTCCAATAATTTAACAAATAGCACAATGACGATCAGAACTGCTATCATCTCAAGCCCTTCCAAGTTCATGGTCGGCTAGGTCATGGTCCGGCCACAGCCACTGAGAAGTGCTCCTTTTGCCTGGCTGTCTTTGTAAAGCCATTAAACTACATTAAGAAGGCTACTGCCTGGGAAGGGGAGGAGGAAAGCAGAGGAGAGAGGGGGAGAGAGAGGAGAGAGAAAGAGAGAGAGAGAGAGAGAGAGAGAGAGAGAGAGAGAGAGAGAGAAAGAGTGAGAGAGGCGGGAGAGAGAGAAAGGAGGGACTGGAGGGAGCCAGGGAGGCTGGGAGAAGGGCGTGACTGAGAGAAAATGCATTCATCCTGTCCGTTGTCGCTGAGGTCAGAAGTGGCAGCCGGATAGAGTCGGACCTCTCTCGTCAGAATTATGGGTTTCCTTGTTATCGCTCTTACACAGAGACAGCCTCGCATGAAGTAACACGCAGATCACCCAAAGACCAGGAGGTCACCAGAAACGTCCCGAGAAGGAGGACACCAGGCGGCGGTGGTAGGTAGCCCGGGACTTTGCTGCGCAGCGAGCCCCGGGTGGCTTCCTGGGGCTGGTCAGTTGCCGTGGAAACAGTGGAAACTAACTAAGGGCTGGACTCCTGCTGCAGACCTGGACCAGCGCGCAGCATCTTGGAAATGCCAGGAGGCACAGGGACAGCTTGCTTTAAGCGGTTTCAGGACCGCTGTTTACTAGTTAGGAGAATGAGCGTGTGTTCCATCCCCAGGGCGGAGCCAGGGCCCAGGGCCGTGGGGAGCAGGCTGCAGAGAGCTGCTCCTTACTTTTCCCTTCGCTGTGGGTTGTCTTGTCCTAATGCTCAAGTCTTGGTCACTGTGAATTCGTGTTTTGTTTGAGTACTGGTGACGTTACACTGTTTCAAAGCATAAGCATAATAAATTAATAAATGCTCTGAATATTTACCTAGTATTTTAACGTTTAGCTCTTACTTTCTTCTGTATGTGTTTATTGGTATTTAATACACACACACACACACACACACACACACACACACACATATATATATATTCAACGTGTATCTGTTAGGTTTTTCAACATTGTTTGGTGTTTCTACCTTTATAATGTCTGACTTTGTTCCTCCCTCCTCTCACAGGCCAAACATCATGTATCAGACACGCAATAAAATTTTGAGTGTAGAACAACAGCAACAAAAATAACACACACCCTCCACACATACGCACACCCACCAGCAAGAGCTAGAAATCAATGCAGGTCTTCCATTTCACATATCAACAAACTGAGTACCAAAAATAGCAAAAGAGGTCAGGTGAAACAAGAGTGTGGAAGACAAATAGCCTTCATGCGTGGCAGGCTTTTCAGGCAGTGTGGCTGGAAGGGCTCGGCACACAGACTCCACAGGCAGGCGGCCTGGATTCAGGTCTAGTACCTCTCACTGGTTGTGGGATCTTAGGTACATAATATCTACATGCGTAAGTGTCCTCATCTGTAACAAGGGATGTGTTAGTGGTACCAAGTGCCTGGGACTGCTGAGGGAAGGAATGAGTGGCACCTTCAGAACCAGAGGAAGTTGCTCCGTCGCTGCTAGCTCTTATCAAAGCGTCCCCATGCACTGTGCGCACTTCACAGGGTTGCCAGAATAAGTGTTCAGAAAGCCAGTCTTCGTCTTATCATTCTCTTGGTCCAAATCATCCCACGGCTTCCTATTTGCTCACCGAATGAAACCCCAGCTCCTCTGCCAAGCACCCTGGCCTCCCCACGCTCTGGTGCCAGCTTGAGGATTGTGCCTCATGGATTCTATCTCCGTCTGCAAAATCTACCTGACAATTCTGCCTCTCCTGGGCTCCTTCATCTCCAAAATTCTGACCAAACCACTTTATCTTCTTGGACGAAAATACAAAACACCATCTCTGCCCTTCAAGTTTCTAAAATTCTTTTACAAAAATTCTCCAGTTAGTACTGGATGAAATCTCTCTCTCTTGCATGTTTTGGTGTTACTTTTCCTACTTAATGGTGGATTACATTGTAACTATTGGGTATCTAATTTTCCCACTGGAAAGTGAGTTTCATGTCTTCTGTGCCTAACCCGATACCTCCCACAGGGCATCCATGGAGATGTTTCATATCCTATACATTGCAGGAGTCCCTACCTCGGGCTTTGCACCAGTACCAGTCACCATTACCTGGAAGGACAAGGCCACCAGGACAAATGAGCGAGGCTCCACCTCCTGTCAGTGTGCTTCTATCAGGTCCTAATATCATGGCTGATCTGAAAAGAGGCAGAGCTTCGCTCTTCCCTCCCTCCTCATTCTTGGGAGAATGGTCTTCATTTAAACATGTCCTTGGTATCAAAAAGGTTGGCTATCACTGATAGCCACTTGTTGACTAATAGTCACCATTGATTAGGTAATTATTGCAGATCAGATACTTTATATACATTACTTCCTCTCAGCCTTTGTGAACATAGCTATAATTTGAATATTTATGAGGAAACACTAAACGACAGAATTTAAGTAGCAAACTCCAAGTCACACCTGGGATGAATGGTAGGACCAAGACTCAAACCCTGATTTATTTAATTCAAGGACCATTATTTCTCACCATTGTTCCACATAGCTTTAAATGAGTTAGAAATCCAAACATTGTCACAAGTACTTATTAGCTAAAGATGAGGGTTATATCCCGAAATTATCCTTCCAAGCTGCTTTGTGACATTCTAATTAATTCATTAACCCTGGTAACTTTGAAACATGAAATGTATCCAAAATAGTAGTTAATTGAATTCATAGCTCCTCTCTCCTGCTTGTTCACAGGGTGATTATTACATAAACACATATCACCTGTGGTCTTCTGAGAGGGTCCTTTTTTTTTTTTCCTACAAGAAGGAACAGACACCTGTGAGGTTCACCTATTAAGTGGTGTCTTTGGATTGAGAAAGGTATTAGGTAAGGTGTTAGGGAAATGCAACAGAGCGTCTTCTGATTTTTAACTTTTTTTCACTCAATCTGAATGTCACCCTTGAAGGTTGTGCTGTTCCTCAAAGAGACTGCCAGTTTGTGTCCCTGAATACTGCACAGCCTCAGACCTGGATCCTTATGGTTTTGTTTATTGCAATGGTAACTTTGAGATCGCCTCATGAATAAGTGACTTTACTCAAGCCTTGGCTCGTGGATTTTTATCAGAAAGAGGCCCTAGTCAACCACACTGCACATAACAGCACAAGTTCTTCTGACCCTGGAATCATATAACCCTCCAAACCAGTGCGGTTTTGTTCCAAAGCATCATTATCAGGGTGAGTATATTTATTTGTTGATTTGTCAAATATTTTCTTCTGTTAGAATTGCTAGAATGTAAACTGTTGCCTGTGAGGTCAGAGATTTTTGTGTATCTTGTCAACTGTGATCCCCTCTAACAGCTAATCGTTAAGGGGCTAGGGATATAGGTTAGTCAAATCCTTGGATTCTATCACCAGTATGCAGAAATAAGCAAACAAATAAGTAAACAAAAGTAGTGCCTGGCAGTGATTAAAGCCATGACAAGCTGCTGAATGGCCTGACAGACATGTGTCACCTTTTCTGAAAGCCACTTGCTCTTCCAGGGATCTTGCAGAATTGAATTCTGGTTATCTGGAGCACCATGGATGCCTGTGGACCTTGTGAAGTTTCTGCACACCCTACAAGAAGGCCCTGCTCCAAGGCCATCCCCTTGTCCTCTTTTAGGGTGAGCCAAGAGCACTGCACACAGGAACATCTTGGCTATGTTCTATCTTTGACATTTTGTGTGGATATGATTTGTGGCTCCTGCCATTGTGACCAATGGAAACAATAGGAAGATTTCTCTGCCCCAAATATCTTCAAACCATTGTTGTGAAAGGTGGGATACACCTCAGACAGAACCCATTTCTACTCCGAAATTTTCAACTGGAAGAAGACTGCAGTCTAAATAGGTAAAGTAACATAAAAATAGACGAGAGAGAAGGGGGTGGGGAGGATACAGGTACATACAACTCTTAGCTTCCAGTCATAGCTGGGATTTAAACTAACAAATTAATCCTGTATCATTCTTTCTATAATGAGTCCTACATTGCCTTTTATAAGAAAAATACTAAAATATCCTATGGAAAGAGAGCTGATCACTGACTCCAGATCTAGAACCTCATCCAGCTACGTAAGCTTTCTAAACCTCAGTTTGCCCATCTTCAAAGTGGAGCTAGTGTAGTTACCTCCAGGGCTGTTATGTTGACTACGGACAGGGATATCTGCTGAATCTCCATGAGTATGCCATTTTGCCAAAAGGTGGGCTGAGCACATGGACAACTCTGTTCATAGAATCCCTCTTTGAAGAAGATCAAAATTTTTATTCACACCTTCCAGTTAGGAGAAGAAGCTTGAGAAGTGTAGGCCATCACCCAGGGTCCCCAAATTAGATGCTGGTAGGGATAACAGGTAAATGCTGACTGAGTAATGTTTCTCATTAAGCACTTAAGAGTGGCCAGAATGCAGAAGTATTCAATAAAACGTTATCAGGACAAGGAGCTAACACTTTCCTGAGACTTTTAAAACAACTGTCTGCTTTTTCTGTGTTGATGATATTTTGTATACAAAAGCTTTGTGCTTTCTGCCCTGGAGCTGAATGGTGTGAGATGACTCTGGGGTTGTGCTGATAAAGGATGCTGTCCTGTTGCACTAAAAATCGGTGTGCTGTTATGGAAGCTGAGGCAGGAGAATCACTTGAGCCCAAGGAGCTTGAGGTCAGCCTGGACAACATAATGAGAACCCAGCGGGGAAAAAAAATAATGATCTAAGTGACATAATCTCAAGAAACTCACAAGGAGAGTTAGAGGTCAACTCAGGCCTTGCTGCTTAAAGGAGCCCATACAAAGCAGCTTTGGGGAGTGCTTCTGCTCAGACTGCACAGCCGCGTGAAAGTTGTTCTTTGCTTGCCCCCAGAAAAAATGAGCATTCTTAATTAGAAACACTCTCACTCTCGTACTTCAGAGCAGATCCCTAAAGTGTAGTTTATTCAAAATCGCCTGTTACTGGCAGTAATGAACCTATTTCTGCTTCGTTTTCAGTGATATGGCTTTTGGAAGGATACAATGTTTCCTTTTAAAATGAGAGATGAGGCCACCCTTTGATGAGCTGATGCAAGGCACAAAGGATTCTGGCTAGTTGTGTCTTTCTGATTGCAGGTTGAGGACGGTAATCAAAAGCAGAGGAGAGGACAAATCTTCTCTGCTTCTCTATATTCCTCTGCCAGAGTCTCAATTAATTGGCCCATGCATAAACTGAGCATCACTCACCTGGATTATTCACCATTTACATGTGTTAAGTCTGTGGCCCAGTTATTACACAGGCTGGCATGGTCATGAATTGAAGTTCTCCACCTTTGTGAAATGTATTAAAACTAAACTTAGGTCACCCTGAGTAATGCTCATGAACGATCACCATTGGACAAGTCAGTGTACCAGTGCTTGATTTGGGTTCCCTCATTGTAATCTCGCTGAAACCCAGGAAGTAAGACGTTATTATTTTACCGGGGAAAACATACAAGGGGAAAACTGAAGAACACAAAGCTTAACAGATTGCACCAGGAAAAAGTCCAGTCCAAAAATCCAGCAAGGTCTGGCTCCAGAGATCACAATTAGCTGGTGTTTTAGATGTGATTGCAAACAACTGTGAACCAAGACAGCATCTGGCAAAAGCCTTCAGGAAGGAGAGAAAGTACCAGGAGAAGAGGTGAAGCCAATTTAGGTTTTAAAGGCAGTTCAAGGAAGAACAGAATCACTATCCACTTTCCAGATATTGCATTGTGTACAGGTCTCGACAGTGTTTGTTTGTTTCACAGCATGGCCAATCGATCTATTGTATATTATAAGAGAAGTGAAGAAAAGCCATCCCTGCCAGATAATTCACTTAGAGACTAAAATTCCATCAGAATCCGCCAAATCCCATACCCGGGTGCACCCATAATGCTTCTTCCTTTCACATGTCAGGTCACCTTCCATTGCAATTCACAAATTGAACATCAGGGGCCTGCTTCTGACACATTCCCTTCCTTTGGCAATTATTTGATCTAAGAGAAGCCTGCCTGTAATTTATACATGCCATCCTTCAAAATAAACTAAAATGAAAACAAGCACAGGGCATCAAATGAGAAATTCATTTCAATAATATCGTGAATGCATAATGATGTACATTTATGAAGAGGCGCTATGACAGCCAGGTGAAGACCATGGTCACGTCCAAGGGCCCAATTTGCTCCCCTATACCTTTGAGACTTTCAGTAAATCTCTGAGATAATTTATGCAAAGCCTGTCTCACAGACTAGTACATTACAAATGATCAATGAACGGTAACTATTATTGTTAGTATTTTTGAATCTTTGATATTCACTGAGTATAACTTGTTTTAGGCAAATTATCTCAATAAATCCTTGCAATCCTGTGAACTAATAAGCATTTTTATAGTCCCAGCAAATTTGTGAATAAGCAGTATTATCACTTGGGTTGGAACTGTAAGGAAAACATGTTCATTATACTCTTGAGTTTACCACCATCTTCATAGACAGCATATAGAAAGAGTTTATAAATTTATGAAAGAAATATTTAAATATGTTTGTGTAAGAAAAATGAAAGTCCAGGTATTCTTGTTGCAAAAATAAATAACCATAAAGTGACTTTTATGAGCACTAGAGCTTGAGAGATTTTTAGTCACTTTTCAATCTGGACACTCCCCAGGGTAAATAGGAGCAGTGACATGTTAGCACATGACATGTTGCTGTAGACTGCACTCAGGTTCAACCGGGATTTCAACGAATGTGTCAACTGCCTGGGAAATCTACCTGCAAGGCACCTCACAAGGATGCATTACTTATGACATCACGGCCCATGTTCTGTGACTAGCCCAAAGCTCTGTGATGGGGAAGCAGTAACACTACAGCCTGCCAGCAGTCTCCAACCTTCTCCTTAGAATGAGCAACAAAGGCCAGTGCTCAGTGGCTGCGGGTCATTAGCGGGACAATAGATGGTGACTCAGGAGCAGTGAAGCTCCTCCTCGCTGGACCTTTATGTGAGTGAAGAGAGATGAGATGAATAGAAATGGTAGTGAGAGTATCAGCCATTGACAACAAAGAAGACAACCTGGTCTACATATATATACTAACTGGTGGCTCCAACTTTAGTGTGCATTCCACAAAAAAATAAAATAAATTTTTAAAAATGCAAGGCTGCATTCCAGAAGTGAATCCTCAGACTTTTCCGAGAGGTTCTGATTGTTGTTAATCATAGGCAGAATCTATAAATCTCCACTTTTATCAACCATTCAAATGCGCTCTAATATAGGACTTCCTTAGACCACATTGTGTGGACCACCACATTAATCTACTCAGGCACCTTCCCTGTGCAAATAACACAGCTTCTAGGGAGACCTGCCCACAGCTTACCAGAAACCAACTAAGAGTCACACATCTTACAAACTCAACACAGTTAAGAATAGTTGTGGTCTGGGTCACTCATATCAGAGAGACCATTAGATGTTTCACCTTCTGCTTCTGACTCACTTCACTAAGCATGATGTTCTCAAGTTTCTTCCATTTGCCTGTAAAAGCCTCCACGCTGTTGGACTTTATAGATGCATAGTATTCCATTGTGTATAAATACCAGTTTGTGTATCCATAGGTCTGTTGATGGGTATTTTGGTGATTTCCATATTTTAGCTATTGTTAGTTGTGCTGCTATGAGCATGGGTATACATGTATCTCTGCTGTGTGTTGTTTTGGCCTCATTTGGGTATATTCCGAATAGATGGAGACTGGAGGGATGGTAACCCAATCAAACTTTTCCTAAAAATGTGTTGTAAGTACAGAAGCTTTAAATGGCAAAAATATATAAGTTTCTATTCTCCCTTATAAAAGTACGTTTGATGATTCATTGCTCTCATTTATGACAGCATTCGTTCACCAGTGAGCTCGAGGTGCAAACTGCAGTACAAGCTGAGGCCTGTGGACCATCCCACACTCTCCTGCCGCGCTCCCTCTGCGTCTCCCACCTCAGATCTGTCCCCAGAGCATCCTCCTCCTTTCCACGTCTAAGGTAACCACTTGAGGGAGCGACAACACTAATGTGCGGCCACCCTCATAACCAAGCCAAGTGACACAAACAGCAGCTGATGGATGAAAACGTTGTGAGTGTGAAGCTGATTTAGATGAAGTGGGTATGTCAGTTCACAATTTAATGAAAAACACTGCAGCCACAAGCAGCTTGGGGCCATTATTCCAGAAGGGCTAGTCTTTATCTAAACCAATATTATAAAACTAACAAAAGACATGGATTTGTCTGATGCATAATTCATTTACTATGAACTCATGTAAGACTCAAACAACAAAACAGGATTATTTATGGTATCATTAGACCCAGGGGTAATTTCCACACATTTTAGCTCTACTTAATGGAAATCTTCATTGCATGTATATGTGTGTGTGTGTGTGTATGTATGTATGTATGTATGTGTGTGTATATATATATATATACACATATACATATACATATATATAGTCAGATTTCATTCCAAATACTGTTCCTTCCACCAAATAATTTCTCATAGCAATTGACATGCCAATTTTGTTAGTTATAGAGTATACAAACTACTTATTTTTATTGTAGGCAAGAAATATAAAATATGAAAAGACCTAACAATCCCCTAATAATTATCGCTGCTACTGATACGTTGGAGTTTGATTACTAACAACTCTAACTTAATCACATGTTAATACTCTTGATTTTCAGAAAGAATGTTTCAAATATAATAATCATGAAAAATATCATGCTAGAATCAAATTTTGAAGTATGCGTTTTATTTTTAAAACATAAGTCATCCCATTGTTAGGCCACATGGACAAGAAAAATTATCATCAGTACAGTGAAAATATAACTCACTGAGCAGCACAGAGGTAATGCAAAGAGTTAAAGGTGACCTTTTATGGACAACTTAGGGTGTGCTGTGTTAAAATATTACACGAGAGCAACGAACAGACTGAAACTCTCTGAAGGCTCATCCCAACAAGAGTCAAATATGATCTGCTAGTTTGATAACCATGCACAGCTGTCATATGTGGCTTTATGATGAAGATACATTCTGAGATATGTGTCACTGGGTGAGCTTTACTATCGTGAACTTAGTTGGTATAGGTCAACCAAGTCCAGCCTCAATGTGGCTCCCTGGTACAGTCAAAAGACATGGCAAACAAAAGATGTATGTGGCTACCCTGAGTAATGTGGTGTACTATTTTCAAGTAAATTAATTCTTAGAAATAGAAGGAAAATACTGTAATAATGAGGAAGGATTTACTACACATACACCAGTAACATAGTCATTATATCATTAGTGAGCATTGATGTACTCTATATAATTATACACCGTACTTTTATACAACCAGCGGTGCGGCATTTTTTTCACACCAGCCTCACCACATACATTCATGCAAGTAATGCATTGTGCCATGGCATTAAGATGCTCACAATTCACTAAAATCTAGAAAAGTTTTACCTCCATTTTAATTTTGTGGGACTGCCATTACATGAGATTTATTACTGACCCACACATTTTTATGTGGGACATGACTACAGATTTGTATAATAGATCTCTACTGTTTCAGAGCAAACCATTGCAAACTGAGTGACTTGGATTAGCACACAGTTATTTCACACATTCTGCAAACAATCAACTAAGATTATGCTTTTTTTCCCCAAAAATATTCATTTCCTTGTGGTAGCTGAGGTCCTTTCTAATCTGGAACTGCTCGCGCCCCTAAGTTGTAGGTACAGGAACCGCATCCTCTCCAACAGCATGGAAACCTAATTCTTCAACCTTATTCAGAAAAATTCTCCCCAGCTTTACAACACTCTAACCACCTTTTACTGCTTTCCTTATTAGGTCAGGTTCTCCCAATGAAGTCTGTATTTTGAGTAACAGAGTCAAATGGTTAGATGCCTTACTTACATGTGCATAAATCTCTCTGTCATGTCTGGTGCTATAACTATGCTGGTGACATATCCTTCAGTCTTACACCCAATGCACAGGGATTACACAGTGTTTACATCAGGAGATCATTTTTTAATTTGTTTTTGTGCTATATATCTGCTTGCAAAGCAGTATGGCAAGTATCCTGTGGTTGTGGAGGTCCTTAAAAACTTTTTATTAGTTTATGCTTTTTGCAAATTAAATCAGGGAGGAGGATCATTATAGATCCAGATAGTTGGCTGTCAAATGCATAAGGTCTGATAGCAAGATGTGATGTTCTATTATAAAGACCGTCTACGAACTAGTATGGACAACAAGCAGCTGCCAACTGAGAGATGAAGCTTCTGAAATTACTGGAAGTGAGCTCCTGTGCTGGGAACAACTGTCTCAGGGTGCATATATCCCATTTCTTTAGGACCCATGGTATTCTCATGATAATGGAAATTTACTCATGTGAGATCCTCTGATTTCATACTTATTGAGGGGACATTCAAGAAATACCGGGGAATCAGAAATCCTGTGGGATGAAAATGCTTGTCACTAGCAAAAGGAATATTTGGCTTGGGGCTGAGTTATCAAGTATTTCAAATCAATTTTATAATATCTTGGATCTGACCAAATATTCAGTTCACATGCCAACTACCCACTTTTGAAAGTTTTGAACATTTGAAATGAGCTTTGCAGTTAATCAACACATTTGGATCAATGTACACAGAAATCATTTTGATTAATTAGTGTTAAATCACAAAAACAAATTTGCTATTCAGTGCCTCAAAAATATTTATAACCATTTTTTCTATAGCTCTCCCTCTGAGAGAGAGCGAGAGGAGAAAAAAGCGATGATTCGTGAATGAAATGAAATGGTCAAATATTTATCTCTATCAACTGGATTTTTTAACAAATAATTTTAACACACTAGTAAATATGCAAACACTCATTTTTCCCAATGGTTGACAAAGTGTCTTAACAAAGAACAGGAAGCAAATATGTATGTCTGCCATCAGAACTTCTGCATCCAAAACAGCCTTTTACCATTTATGATTCAGAGGCCATGACCGGAAGTTGTGCCATGGTCCAGTGAGGCTGCCTTTGCTGGAACAGTTTGGAGCTCCACTCTAAAGAACTGCCTTTTCTACAATTTCTGCATTATTCTTCCCTGCCTGCTTTAGCCTACTCTATTTGGCTCTCCTGCTAAAACCTCCCAAATCTCTGTTTTATGTGGCACAAGATTGAGTATATTTTAAAGAGCCATATTCATATGTATAACCTTCTCTGAAAATAGTGGCTGACTTCCATGGAAGTGGATATCTTTAGTGCCTTGGGTATGTGTGAGCTTCTTAGGAAATACTTGATCTTCACATAGAAGTTCCCCTCCCTCATCTTACCAGAAGAGTCACCTTTGGCTAACCAGCAGCCTCCCTGGGCTCCTGAAGCTGGTAGGGCTGGCAAAATGTTACCTGAAGACTGATACTGCTTCTATTTGCACAGAAATATCCTGAAGTTTGCCTGGGGCTCCCAAGTGATATCATAATCATGACCCTGAAAATAAATCCAGGTTCTTTTTGCTCACAAACATGATAGCTCTTTATCACATTATGACTAGTTCACTTCTCAGAAACAGCTTACAAAAAGAGAGGTATGCTAGGAAAATGGCTGAAGTGATCAACAAGCAACTTAGCTAGCTATTCTAGTTGGCTTATACAAAGGTTTCCCAGGAAAAGGACTTGCAATCCATGGGTAGAATAAGCCTTTTGTGTTATCATTGAATTTCAATTATATGCCACCCTTGCCTAGATTATCTAGGATAATTAGAAGTTCACAGCATCCCTGTGAGTCAAAGTAATCCTTATAATTAATTTTTAGATATCCAACATAGAAATGAGCTGCTAAAATTTTATTCCTCTTGGAAAAGGCTTCATGGAGTCACAATTCACTTAGACTCCTGACATTGAAAGTTTGAAATGAGATTTTTTTTTTGAAAAGGTCATTGTTCTATATATCTTATCAGTTATTTACTTGTATACTTTTAAGATCTATGCATTGTGTGCACTAGTGCCTTGTCACTATTGTACCATCAAATAATGAAAGAAAGAGTGGCACACTACTCCTGTTTTATTTGCTAAAACCCTGCTGCTTTTGCTGTTTTTCTTGACAATGCATCCTTAGGAACTGCCGGTTTACATGAACTTGGGATTCATTTGTTGAAGAGCCTAAGTGCAGAGAGAGGCTTATTCTTCTCTCTATGAGTTTAATCCTGTGATTTTACAAGGTTAGTAGAAATCCTCTCGTGTTTCTATTTTTCCTGGACATCAGAAAGTTGAAGAGTCATTCAGCCCAAAATTGTTTAGAAAGGAATTATATCTAAGTCGTAAATAAACTGTAGAGAAAAAACAGTTTATGATTCATGGTAAAAAAAAAAAAAACACTGGAAATTTACTGAATTGAGAGTGGATGAGCACATCAGGGAAGAACAAGGCACAACGCTAAGCAGGTGACATGCCAGGATGGTAAGAAGAGGAAACTTACAAAATAAGCCAGGAAAAAAGCATTAAAATACATTTGGGAAGGTACAGATTCAAATGTGGTAGTCTTGGCCTCCTTTATTCACAGATAACAAGAAAGAAATGTCAAAGGTGTGTCTAAAGGGAACAATACCTGTCTGCCTCCCCAGGTCTGCCAGGCACTCTTTGTTCAGTCTGATTTTGCTCCAAGCTCTGATCATCTGGTTACAATGGCAGGACCTTGGACAAACCACACCCCTAGTCAGAAGAGACTTAAGGAGAAACAAATCCACCCATATAGGCGAGAGGACAGAGTGACTCTTACTCAAAAGTCCTGCAGTGAACTTGGGTGCCAATTCTCACGACTCGTTTACTCCCTATATCTAAACCCATGACTTACCCCTAACCGCTACCCATTACTTACCAACATTTTTGTTTCTACTAAGAAATTTTTTCTAATGCCATTGCCTTCCTGCATGTCTGGAAGTTGCCATCTCTTGGGTGTTCCACTGTTACATCTATCTAACCCCATTTCATCTGGTTGAATTCCCCTGATCCTTGAATTAACTCAAAGCCTGATAAGTTTTGATGCACAGTAGACAACACTCTCCCTACCAAGGTGAATTCTCTTCTGCTCATGGTCAGGACAGCCAGTACTTTTTCCTGATAATCCCAAAGACACACATCAACTTACACATCAACATGAACACTAATTGCACATAAAAAATCTTTTCCACAATAGTTTCTATTTTAAAAAAAAAATTCTTTCCATTATTTAAAGGAAAGCAACTATGTGATATGAATGGGTAGTAAAATCAATATTATAGGTTCATAGTCAACAATATTGATTAGAACTGGATAGATCAGAGTATAGTATCAATAGAATAGGTGACATTTTGCAGGTTAAACAAAAGTTGTTGGTTTGAGAAACAATTTTCAGATTATGTTTGTGTTTTTGTGCCTATTTCTGGTCATGATAAATGCATTTTTTATTGTACTTAGTAATCGAAAAAGTTGGTTTTTTGAACCATGTATCTGATAGTGTAAGTGTAACTCATCATGTCTACTAACAATCTTAATGAAACATCAGATTTGTGAGCTAAAGTGGATTCCACAGTGAAACAGTACTTCCTCACGGACAGCATGGCACACATAATTTCATCCGATAAGCTTGTTATCTTCAAGAAAACAGATAAGCAGAGTTCTGAGTGAATGGGAATCTAAATGACTAAATTTTGATAACGAGATAAACAAAAAATCTGTGCGTAGGAGGGAGGCTGGGGACTATATATATTGGAGTGCTGGAAATAAATGGAGAAGTGATTGGAGGGTACTAGAAAGGAAGATCTGGCGAGGCTCCATGCATATAATTCCACTGGTCATGAGTGGTGTTGAATTTAGCTAGAAAAGGACAGTGAAGACGGAATCTTTCATTTGACTAGGCTTTCTTATTTTTTCAGAGTATTTTCACACCTATTTAACTAATTTGGGGAAGCACCTGAGATGAAAGATATTGGGAGGGATTTATGCTAAGCTCTGCTATGGGCTTTGACTGCACTACTTTTGTTCCTATAAAGAAGGGGACCATTCTTAGGTATGTGCTAGATGTGAGGAAAGTTTACTCTTATTGAAAGGAAAAATAAATGTCTCAAATACTAGTGAATTTGGGCTTAAACGTGTGGCCCGATGATCCCCAGGAAAAAGAAAAAAAAATTAATCTACTTCAAAGTACCTCAGTAAACTCTTCTTCTGCATGGTTTTGCAAAGCAATGAATTTGCAAGATAAAGAAACACAACACACTTATTAGTTATGAAACTTTTGTTCAGAAAGAAAACCTGGCAAAATACAGCCAGCAGGTTTTAAGATATGAATTCCTGCATTTTGTCTATGACACTATTTCGGGAAGATGCAGACAAATTCAGACATTTAGAACAAGATTAAAAAAATGATTAAAGAAAAGAAAATTTTGGCTTATGAGGCCAAAGGAGATAAATGCAGATTACTTGGCAAAGTGACAAACATGGGGACAAGTTGAGAATCTACAAACACTCAGAAGATATAAACATAGGTAAGACAGACGACCACAGTGTGTGCTACGAGACGGAAGGATGGGGACAGACGCAATCAAAGGTTCAACTGCAGAAGATGCCAAGAGGACTCCTGACGGGGAGATTAAGTGTGTGCCACAGAGAAAAGCAGATAAAGGAGGAGAAAGCGGAAGAGGGGAAAAAAAAGTCCAAAAGAATGCCATGAAACTGAGGGGGGAAAAGGAAGAAAGGAAAAGAGATAGGAGAGAAAAAGGAGAAAAAGAAAAAAAGGAGAATTTTCTCTATAAAGTACACCAGCAAGATATTTTTTTTCCCCTGGAAAGGGAAAACACATAAATATTACCATGTTTTTATAAGTACATGTTAATTAGTGATATTAAATATAATTCATAGAATATAAGAGTGCTGAGAAGCAGCCATGACTGGTGTGATTGAAAAAAGAAAACTACTAAAAAGAAAGATATAGACAAAGTGACAGAGGAAGAGTAATCAGGGGATGAGAAGAGACACAGAGAGAAAGAGAGGAAACCAAAGGAAGGGATTGGGGGACAAGGACTCGTCCTACTGCATTCTGTAGGAATGCACGAGCTGGACTTCAGCAGCTTCAGGCCAAACAGACATCTCATTTCCCCAGCAACCTCTGCCAGGCAAGGAGATGGCATCAACACCCTATTTTAGGGGAAAAAACCACCACTAAATCAGAAGGAGACAGTAATGGGGAGGTGAAGTGGCCATGCGAAGCCATTACGGCTATTAAATCCAGAGCCTGGGAGCAGGCTCCTTGCCAACCTTTGGCTAGCCAGCTACACACAACAGTTACTGAAATAGAAACTGAATTACAATGGTGCCCTGGCACACATCTTCCTTTAAAAATCTACACATAATAGTGCTATTAAAGTAATGCTATCTGGAAAACAACCTCTGGTCTCACGGTTTCCTGGGGTAAGGCACCTGCCGTCCCAAGTCATCGCTCTTGCTTCCTTCTTCTACTATGTATCTACAAAGATGGTGACATGTCTGTTCCTTTGAGGTGAATCAGCAAGTGATTGTTCGCAGAGGGCCACCCAGATGCAGAGTCTGTCTCTACTATAACCTCCTAGAAGTTTAGATTCCTGACCTCTATTTCACAGATTAAAAATCTGAGGTCAAAGCTAGTTGGTCCTAAGTCTCGCACATAGTAAGCAAAAGGGCCAGTAATGCTAGGACTGTAATATGCTTATATTCAAAGTGTATTTGTTATTCCTCACACTTACCAACTTCCCCAATGCATGACACGTAGTCAACATTCAGTTAATATGTGAACTGAATCAATGGGACTTGATGGTCTAATTAAGATCTGAGAGGAATCTCCAATGACTCTTGGCTACGAGTTGATGCAGTGTTGCCAGTTTTCACCAGCTATTGAATTATTTATGAATCAATTATGGCCACATTAGGAAATGGCATGTCTTGAGAACAAACATCTTTGGCCTCTTTCAGACTTAAGTTGTTGCAACTACATGCTATGTTTCCACAGCTCCATACAAGCAGAAAAAGGTCCTAACGTAAGGAAAACTTCAGCCAATGTTAAATTGACACGAAACAATCATAGTTACTTGTACTGCCTGATAAATTAAACTAACAAGTAATATTCAGTATTTCATTCCCTATAATATAAAAAGCATGGTATGTTGTACTCCCACAAATATACAGAGAAACAGGGAGTATAGCTTGTCTACTTCTAGAGCTTAGGCTTTCGTTAAAAGGCAAGATTTAAACGCATGATAAGGTAAGTAAATTAAGGTTCAAATAGCCACTTCAGACTCTCTTTCCAAAGATTTCTCTCAATTTGTATTTACGAAGTGCTTCTCACACACCAGAGCCTATGTTAGGCCTCAGTATACAAAGGAATAATGCGATGGAATGATAGCTCTCAAGAACTGCAGCTCAGTGGGCAAAAATGAAATTTTATAGCAACTTTTAAATTTACACATCACATTCCTTCCCCTTTCCACTCTCCCATCACCCAGGCCCCCTTTCCCTCTCCACAAAGTCTAGCAAAAGAAGACCTTTTAAGCATGCAGATTCAAAACAATCGAATGAACAACTTGAAGCATGTAAAATTATGGTTTTATGGAACACAGTTGAGGAAGGATTTAGTTCCATATACAGTAATCCTACAGGTTTATCAAGGAAGACCTTCCAGAGGAGATGTTGCCAAAGTTCTAGAATAAGTAGTTTTCTAGGCCAACAGAGAAGAGTGTTCTCAATAGGAGAAACATGGATACAAGTGAAAATTATGGAAGCGTGTGAACCCTTCTGATAACTGTATTAGGAAGTATTATTAGCAAAATTATTAACATTTATAAAGATAGTAGAAATGCAGCCTAAAAAGTTTCAACTCCATTTTTTTTCAGATCTTTTAGAATAACTACAGAAATGAGTTCAAGGCCTCCACAAGAAAGGCCTTAACATCCCGGTATCATTTTGGCAAATTCTTTGTTCTAGAAGAACTCATTAACAAAATGTGTTCAGACTAGGTGAGGTAAAGCATACCCTCCTGACTGGCCCAGTATATGTAATGATACCAGAACTGATGTTAATATGGCATAAATCTTCTACTACATAATTGAAATTCTCAGTAACGTTGAAGAGCACATCCACTTCTGGAAAACTAATCATAATTGATGGAGAGTCATCATGGAATATTTCATTAGTACAAAGCTAATAAATGAGAATCATTTCTTTAAAATGCACAAATAGAAGTACATAATTGATCATCATAGATATATTACAATAATCTGTGAATATGAATAAGTCTGAGAATCTCAGGAACACTTCTAGGAAGTTTGCTTTCAAAGCACTGGCTATAAGAAGGGAGTTAAATCAGAGTTGTGAGAACTACGTAGTTAATAATATTCATGGCCACAGATTTCTGATTGCATGAATTCCAGGAATTAAGCAGTTATATAGCAATAAACTAGACAAACGAGATATGACATTCCTTGTGCCAGTTTGCAAGGGAACAAAATGCTTTATGTATAAATCTCAGAGAGAAAATAAGAAATAATTTCACATTTAATCTTGGGCTAAATTTAATTGAAGTCTCCTAAAGTATTCCACATGAACAGTTTTCAACAAAAATATGATGTCTTTAAAGAATAACGAGTTTTATATCTGCTTCTTCAAATATAATCAACATTATCATTAAATATGGTCACTCATATCTCAAGTGAATGAATTTTAGGAGAATCTGCCAGCTCCAGCCTCCACAGTGTCTTTAATTCACCCTCATTTCTTTTGTTGTTTTTTCAAAGACCTCACTTGTCTCTTAGCCATAACTGGCTCATCTCCCACGCAGGGCTCAATGGCTCCTTTATGATACGGAGTGGCAGGTGCAGAAGCTGAGACATGTTTCTTTAATGCCGAACATGAGTCAGACACTGACATTAAATTGAGTTAACTCCTCATTGGTTCCCATTATCCTTACTCTACACTGACACCTGTGTTTTCCAGATTCGAATAATCTGCCCTAATAATCCGCATTAGGAGCCTGTCTCTTCTCCCTAGTTAACAGAGCGTCACTTTTGGCTTCCTATCACTAAACCAGTCTCCATGCAGCGTTCTCCTGACCTGGCTCCACAGCCCATGACGTCATCTGTTTCACGGCTTATGCTGTGTGTCAGTTTAGTACAAGTTCTCTTAGACTCATTTCCATCAAAATGTTTTATAAATATTTCTTTAAAAATCTAAAGAGCCCACCTCTTGTTCTTTTTCTCTGGCAGTTGGAACACAATAATTGCAATGAGTATTATTTAATACTCCAATTGTTGGAAGTACCATCACACACTCATTCATTCAACAGGCGCTAAGCGCTATACCTATTCAATGCAGCCACTTGAGATCCTGATGCTACATCATTTCTCCGCCTCACCTACATCTCTCCTGCATGAAGTACTCCTGCTACTCTCTGCTACCTTTTTTTCTCCCACCAATCTCTCATCTTCTTTGAATCAATTTAAGTACCCAGCCTTCCATGATATCACTCCTAATCTCTACCCTAGCTACTTCCAGATCAAAAGGTGTCTTTAAGCATATATTATCACCCTATTTCTTAAAGCCAATGTCTTCTCATTTTATTTAGATTTTTTAGGGCTTCCTAAGTGTGCCTGTAATGGTTCTAACAAGGCTACAGTTTCAGAGTTTTTCTTTGAGCTCCTACAATATACCAACATCTTTATGAGCTCAGAGCCTTTGCACAGGCTATTCCTTCTTTCTAAAGTGCTCTTCCCCTTACTCTTTGCATAATTAGCTCCTCCTTGGCAGTGTGCTTTGTGTTCAAATTTGTCTACTCAGAAAGAGCTTCCCTGATTGTGCGATTTCAATTGGTGTTCCTCTGTGCTCTGTACAAAGGCAAAATGATTCAGTATTTTTTACTATCTCACTTGATGGCTTCTTAACACAAATGGTAACTTTCTTAAGTGATATTATTCTTCATTTGTACCTTACTGGTTTTCTTCTTAGATACAAGATTTTCAGGCAAAGTCTCTGCCATTCTCTTATGTCATTTTTCTCCCCAGGAACCAACAAAGAGCAAAACACACAAAATTAAATGTCGATGAACAAACAAAATATAAAGTAAATAATTTATCAGGCCTTGATTCAACATCTACTCTATACATTTATATACCTTCATGATTTACAATAGTATTGTAAGGTATATTGTCTTATTTTAATCGATATACCAAATACAAATTCCTGAAAATGTCTGCGTCACTTTTAGACCCTAACAGGCTCATGAGTGCAAGCCAGGGTTCTGCTTTTTAGCCCACGTTGCACTATCAAAACTGTTGTTTAGTTCTAAAATGATTGTTACCTCTGGCAGACCTTTCATCACAAGAATTTTTTTCCCACCAAGTAAATTGGAAAGGAAAAATAAATAAAAGGAAAAAAAATACCAGACAATTCATACTAAAAGTGTCTCTTTGAAAACAACTGGGAAAATTTCCGTAAATAAAAACACACTGTTTAAAGCTGTCCTGGTAAATTAAAGATGTGTTAAAAAGCCAGAATGAAGAGGGGCAGTGATAGGGCTTGTGGCTGTTGGCCAAATGACAACCGTCTGCTTGTTCCTTAATACGCCAGTCCAAAAACACGGGGGGTTCTGTATCACTACTTTATCTTATCAGCTTAAAAATAAAGTACAGGAAATAATAGAGGGACTATGTTCCTATATATATTAAAACTGTGATAGAAGAACCGTTAACCTACCCGCAGCCTGTAGTTAGGACGGCCAAGGAAAGCAGCTGTGTAAGATCACTTCTCTTTCATCTAAGAAACATTGTTCCTAAAGTCCCTAATGAGCAAAGTTGCTTCGTGGCTGGGAGTACACACCCTGGAAATTGTGCACAGCTTACTTTCCTTGTCGTTAAAATGCGGTTGTTAATAATGCCACCCTCAGAGACTCATGGCAAAGAAGGAAAAGGCAAAAAAATAAATAAATAAATAAAAGTACACTTCCCTATGAGGATTAAAGACCTCTAGAAAGAATAAAACTTCATTTGGACCACAGAATTGCGCATGCCAAGAGATATGTACTTCAGATACCCTGAATTTCAAAAACAGCTGTATTAAGGATGGACTATCCCCTGATGTTGACAGTGATAAGCAGCCTTGTCTTTTAAGAACAAACTATATCCTTTCTCCATCTTTAAAAATAATACTGAGGTATACATTTCATAGCATAAAATTCACCAATTTAGGTGTACAACTGAATGACTTAGGGCAAGCTAATAAAGTTGTACAACCGTTTCAAAATTTAATATTAGAACAATTCTGTCACCCCCCAAAAAGAACCTGCAGAGCTGGAAACATAGCTAAGTGATTTTAGCACTTGCCTAAGAATCACAAGTCCCTCAATTTTGCCGCCAGCACTGCATAAACTCCAGATGTGGTGGTGAACACCTGGGTTCTCAGCACTTGGGAAGCCGAGGCGGAGGATTACTGTGAGTTTCAGGTCAAGTTCACAACCAGCCTGGACTACAGAGCGAGGCTGCCCCAAAAACAGACAGACAGACAGACAGACAACAACAACAACAAAACCCACATGCTTTTTCTTCACACTCGCACCCCAGGCAGCTACTAGTGTTATTTTCGTCTCTGTGGATTTGCTTTTTCTGAAAATTAATGTAAGTTATATTATATATAATGCGGTTGTTTATGCCTGGCTCTTTCACATTGTGTAACTTTGAGATTCAGCCCTGTGGTAACATCTATCAGCCTGTTTTTATTGCTAAGTAGTATTCCTTACCCGTGCAACACACTTAGTCGATCTGTTTTCAGTTAACAAGCTTTTGGGTTGTTTCTGCTCTTTGAGGATGACAAATGCTGCTACTGGAAACGCTTGGGTGAAAGTCTTTTTCCCAGTCATGCATTTTCATTTCTCTTGGACAGACTCCTAGGAGTTCTCCTTCCTCATAAAGCTCAGGTGAACTATCTGCCTCTAAGAGACTCCAGTCAACGTACTGGTCAAGATGACAGAGTTCCGATTCCAGCTTCCCAGGTACTACAGAGTAGCCAGCTCTTCCAATGAAGTGGGGGGGAGGAAGCACATGGGTATTACCTCTGTCTTTTTCCCCCTAAAAACCCCTTGTGAATGTGGAGAGAACTGCACCTGGGATGATCCATTTATGTCCACTTGTGAACCAAGGGCAGAAAGAAGATGTTCCCTGACTCATCTGCTTTAAAAACCTCATACTGTGCTTGGCAATTAAGAACATAGAAACAAAACAAAATCCACAATCAAAGATTCATCTCCACTGTCTCTAGCACATTTTGGCATAACAATAGGTGGAAGGCTGGGACTAGGCATTAGAAGAATGTTACAGAGACATCTAGGCACTTTCTGCTTGAGAAGACAACGGGAATTAACAAGGTGACACTCTGCACACATCTCTCTTGCTTTGGGGGTTCTTGCTGTCTGTCACCAATACATTTTGCTAAGGTAGACATGTCACTCAGAGTTAGCTTGGCATAAAAGACACATTAGCACAGCAGGAAGACATCGTTTTATCAAACGGTTTAAAAAGTATCAACCGAAGCAGGAACCATTACCTTCAAAGTAGTTTTTTCAGTTACTAGATACATTTTCTCTTTATGCTGATAACTGTCTCATCCATGCATCCATACTTGAACATCACTCTTTGGAACTGCCTTCTGAAATAGTGGCACAGCCAAGTTCTAAGACTAATTTTAAACCATATTATAATACATGTAATGTACAGGAAAAGATATGAAGAATAATGTGATTACAATGCATGTACTAATTATAAAGCTTCAAAATTATGATTATTAATGCTCTGAGCATGTTTCTACATGCTTCTTAATTATGCCTACCTCCTGTGCACGCACTCTGTCCTCAATTCCCCCACATTTAATCATAACTGTCCCACACATGTATTTATATTCTCTGCAAACATTTGTTGCCCTAATATATAATGTGGTCTTATAGGTTTAAAGAGTTATATCAATGATGTTATATAATATCTAGTGAAGTGCTCTATTCATACAATATTATGCTTGTTGCTGTACACTATGCTGAGGTATAAGCTATAATCAATATTGACAATGTGGAATATTACATATTTAAGTAAACCACAATTACTTTCTGTTTCCTCTTGATAACACATTTTTCTGATATCCAGTGACTCGTGACTACAGATACTTTATCTATGAACAGGGTTGGGTGTCATTCTTGCACCTTTTTCTGCGTACACACTAAAAAGGTTTTAAATGCTATTTATGTAAGAATAGAATTTTTAAATTGTGGGAAACAGATACCTTAATGTCTGCTAACTAGTACTAGTTTTTGTCCAAAGTGTTTACAACAATTTTTATTCCACCCCTCAGGGTATAAGATTTCCATTCTCTGCAGCATCCTAAAATGTGAAGTCTTTGCCCCTAAACAACAGACCTCCACACTATGTTTCCAAGTCTACTCTCCTTCTCACAGGCTCAAGGAGTCAGCCCACCTCAGCCTCAGTAGGATCAGAGACTATAGGCATGTGCCACCACCTGGCAACTAAGTTGATTTTAAGAACCAAATTTAACAGTCACTCGCATTCTACCCTAGATATTCTCATGTGCTCTGGTTCTGGACAGATTGCAAAGTGTCACATGGTGGAGATGCTTCTTCATTGGAGGAACTAACATCAAGCTTTCACTCCTGCCATCTGTGAAAAGCCAGGGAGATAGTTAAGCCTCTGTCTGCTCATCTGTAATAGTAAGGACCAAACAATAGAATTTACCAGGCCTCTTTCACCATGGATTTTATGACTCTATGACGTTCTGTAGGATAAACATGATGTAAGTAAATTTAACCCCAGACTGTCTGTGCGTCGGTCAATCTCTCATCTATGTACTTATCTTTTCATCACCTACCTATTGTGTATCCACCCACAAACACCCTCCCCCGACACACACACACACACACAAAATCCAAGGAAGGAAGGAGAAGTCGGAGAGAGAGAGCGAGAATGATCATGTGTACTTGGGTGAAGCCCTAATGGAAAAAGTGTGGAGGGAACTGAAGGAGAAAGGAAAGTGTGATTATCTCATAGTGTAAGAGCGAGGGAATGACAGATGAGGGGACAAATACTATGCTTTTTTATTATTTCTAAGAGCAATAAACAGTCATCATTTTGTTGATAATTTGATTTTCAAAACTTCCCAACGCAATTTGGAATCAAATCTGTAAACAACGCAGATGGTCGCTACTTTCACATTAGAATGAAGCCCCTTGGCCCACTTCCTGTGAGGCTGACGGAAGGCGGAGTCACGACTCCAGCCTCCTTCCCTGTGGATTTTCAAACACGGGAAGAAAGACACGATGTGCCTCCCTAAGGTGACAGCAGGGGATTCACATGCTTCTCTGGCGTTTTGAATTTTTTTGGATTATTTTTTAAAATTCATCACTTTACAGTTAGTTATGCTTGATATAGAAAACCACAGAACCCGATGGAATGTTAACATTCCCACATGAAATTTTAAAAGTATAAAAACCAGTGTTAATAAAGTCCAACAACAAAGAGGCCTTTGCGGGCAAATGGAAGAAGCTTGAGAACATCATGATTAGCGAAGTGAGTCAGAAGCAGAAGGTGAAACATCGAATGGTCTCTCTGATATGAGAGTCCCAGATCACAACTTCTATAGAACTTAAAGTGAAAACCAAAGTGAAATAGGGGGGTAGGGTAGGGGAGAAGGCAGGGAGGGGAGGGTGGGGGAAGGGACAGAAAGACAGAGGGAAAGCCCTTGTGACCTTGGCAGGATACATATGTGCACAAAATGATCAACTCCATTGTAAACCTTGAATTTTGCATGTATACATATCAATAAAATGGGGGAAAAACAGTGTTATTTCCGTAAGGGAAAAAAATGTCAAGAACCAAAATTTTCGTGCAAGAATGTCTGAGAATTTCCACTTTAGAAAATAATGAATTTGATTTTGAATAAAATAATGTGTTCTTGGTTAAGAACCTGAACCTAAATGGCATAACTACCTTTGCAAAAGATGGGTTTATACCTGGTTCCCGTTCTACACTGAGATATTTATTAAGAAGTTATTTATTTAAGCTCAATTTGATAGCATTAAGATTGCACTTGGTCACATGTAGCCTCAGTGTTAGAATCAACTTGTATAATAATAATCCAGAGTCAAGCAGCTCAGGACAAATTCTACAATGATACCAATCACCCAACCTAACTGTCCGCGCTGCCCTACAATTCTTGAATGCCACTTTCATCCCTTGTTTCGAGATAGCTGCTTTGTCTCTAGACATGACCTCTGTGTCTGATGCAGAAACAGGAGGAAAGGAGCCAAATGGAACTTTTATGAGACTTTTATTCCCAGTAACATTCCATGTACCAAACTATTACCTAAGCCCCTTGAAGAAAACTAAGAGACACAGTGATACCTTGCTGCATGAGAGCCTAGACTGACTTATTTACTTACTTAATGTATTTATTTATTTTTCTGGTGCATTGATTCCCTTAACACAATAAGAATTTTCAATATAAAAAAATGCCATCATGACAATTTGCCAAACAGCTAGGAGTGCCTGCTAGTTATCTTTGAAGAATTATTTTAAATGCTATAATCATAATGAATAGTAATCATTCAACAAATCTTGCACCAAAAGAGGTATATGAGTATATAATTACTGCTGTATAATTATGACTATTTTCCCAAAGATATATTAAGCTTTCATGGCAGTTCAAATATCACATACTAAACTCTGTCTCTGATTCTGCTACTCAGATCTTTTCTTTAGCACCTAATGGGCTATATTTGGTGAAACAACTAATCTGACAAACAAGCTATGGAACTGAGAAGAGAGCTAGAATGTTAGTCTTAGCAAAATGCAGGAACCTGACAAAGCACTGCCGGGGTGGGGGTGAGGGAAAGGCGAACACCAAGGATGTGTTTTAAGTTCCCTGAGCTGCAACTGCAGGAAGACTTTGCTTCTCATGAGGACAAACAGTAGGTTTTCCCCTAAATAGACAAAGTATATCACTGCTGAATAAGTTAAACTTGATTGCCGTCTGCTGTAGCATCAGTGGTGCATAAAGAGTTGATTTTGATTAAATGGTAGTGTGACTATCAATTATGAAAAGTCGATTGGGTTAAGAAATACCTATTAAATTAGTTCTGGATGTGTTGGTGGGTATTTCCAGAGATGGTGCAACCTGAGGACCTAGGGGGGAAGTCTGGTTGTGTGGGTGGTACCTACCAACAGTCTTATAGTCCAGATGCAATCAAAAAAGGGATAGAAGAAAAAAAGCTGGCATGTCCTTTGAAAAACTCCAGATGGCATGAGCGGGTACATCATTCGCTATCATAGTCTCAGGATATCAGTCTCCAATATCTTTAGTCTTCCAGTGGGGACTTACACCAGCGAATGCGCTTTGGGCTTACAGGCTTCCAATCTTAAACAGTGCAGCATCCTTGATCTCACTTCTTCTGGGTTTTCTATTTTGTTGGACTGAACGGTTCGTTACTGGATTTGTTAGTTCTTCAGTGCAGCGACAGCCATTGTGGGCTCTATAGACTACAACCCTATAAGCCTACATAACAAATTCTCATGTGAAATTATGCATATATTTTCCATTGATTTTGTTTCTCCAGAGAACCAACCAATACAAACAGCCCAGTAGCCTGTGTTATCCAATTGGAGGAATGAGTATTTGCTTGCCTTAATATTAATGAGTATCAACTTAAAAAGTAGAAAGGAGGGTGGGAAAATCCTTGTCACCTAGCCAAGATACGTAGGTGCACAAAATGCTCAAATTCATTGTAAGCCTTAAATTTTGCACTTTTACATACCAATAAAACGGAAAAAAAGTAGAAAACTAAGTAAATTATGAAGAAACTGAATGTTTTTATAAAGTAGAGTGGCCAGGTTAAGACTATTACTTAGGAGACTTCATCTAGTAAGCTGAGTGAACAAAAAATGAAGAAACAATAATTCTCTGTATATCGACAGCAGATCAATAGGACTTGAAGCAGGAGTAACGGGAACAAATGAAAGAATTTGCATGGTATAGCAAGGGGATAGACAAAGATACGTTTCAGGAAGAAAGGATGAAACTTTTCAAGATCTGTTATCATGACAAGCTTGGCTGAATTCATGCTACCATGAAAAGTAATGAGGTAACTACAGGTAAAAAAGCTGTAAGAAGGAAGATCAGAAGTTTTGTTTTGGGTACGTTGAGTTTGGTAGGCCAATAGAATATTTCTGAAGGAAACAAGCAGAATTTCAATTGCATAATTGGTCCTCACGGAAGAAGAGGAATAGTGATCTAGAAAGCTCCGTGCTTATTTTCATAACACTTTGTTTCTTCTTCTAGCCTTTGTAGGCTCGTTTTTAGCAATGGCTAGGTGAGGTTACGTAAGTCTAGTTCTGCATAGTTTACATGTTCTCTGAAATATCGTCTCATGTGATGCCTTAAATATTTCTCCACCCAGTAGTTATTATTCCCCACCCCCTGCTATCGTGTGTGTGTGTGTGTGTGTGTGTGTGTGTGTGTGTGTGATATTAGAGATTTAACTTGGGGCCTCTCACATTCTAGAAAATTCCTCTATCACTGAGCTATATTCTAGTCCTTTGAAAAAAAATTTTTTTAAAGTTTTGAGACAGGATCTCACTACATTGCTCAAGGGGGCTTTGAACTCAGAATCTTCCAGAGAAAACTGAGTTTGAAAGAGTGCCTTACATGTCTATTTTTTTACTGTCAAATCAAAAGACAATGCTAATCATCCTTTTTTTTTTGCACTTCCTATTTAGTGTGCGAAGCAGAAAATTTTGGTTTCATGAAAAATCATTAGAAACTGTTTTAAGTATAGCTCTTCTTTAGAGATTTATGACCTGCTAAAACTTTCCAAGATCCATTATCTCACCTGTTGTGAGATTTTTTTAATGAATTCCTTCTCATTTAAAAATAGTCCATTTACATTTCAAAAATCTTATCAGTATTAACCAGATTACTCCCTCTAATTATTCTTGTAGGTCTGATCTCAGGAAGCTATTTGAAACCATCTGTTATTTCAATTTAAATTTGTTGCAGTTGAAAGAACAGAACTTGATTTACATTACCACTGGTTTGTTCTGGTATCTACAGAATAGTAAGTTTGCAGGATCTCTCAAGCAGCAGTTGTAGTATGGTGCAGGAGCGTAGTACACCTGTCACTGAGATTCATTTTCACACACATCTTCTAAGGGCATCTCAAGGGCACCAATATTATTAGATCTGCTAACAATCAGTATGTACCCTGCTGACATACAAGCAGAAAAACATTCTATGCACAGGGTGAAAAATTTATCTTTGTTTTTCATACAATATTCCAAACATACAAACAATGGTCCCATCCAGCTTAAGACTCAATGACTAAATGTATTCGGGGGAACTGAGGCTTCAAAAGAAAGCACTACATGGATTTATCAAATTTGTATCAATATGTATAGCTCCATGTATTACACGGCCAATATGTTATGTACATAAAGAAAATAAAGGGCTCTGTGGTATATTATAATAATGTACAGTGTCTAAAGCTTCACCTCCACCCAGAACATCACGTTATGGCCTTGCTTTGAAAAGGTCTTTGCAGATATGATTAAGATGATTACATGCTGAATCATGGTGGATTACAAATCAGAGAACTGAAATCTCTAGGATTCTATAAGACACCATATGAGAGAAAGTTTGATGATGACAGAGTTTGCAGCGACACTCCTAGAAACCAAGGAATGCCAGGTGCTGTGAACAGCCACTGCTAGTGAGGGCGATACAAACACTCTCCTCTGGAGCCTTTGTAGAAAGCAGCACACAGCAAAACATCCTTATTTCAGATCTCCAGACTTCACAACTGGGAAACAATAATTTTCTGTGATTTTAAACCACTCAAGTTGTTACAGCAGCCTAGAAAATTAGCACCTCTGATTTCTACCTGCATTTGATCTTCCTTATATAATCAGGGAATCACTTAGAATGATACTGCCTCCATAACTGCCTAATTAGTAACGTGTAAGTGCATAACTAAAATATATAAATTTTGATATATGTATGTTTTCCAATAAAAAACAAATTAACAAAAATGCTAATCAAGTTTAAAATGCCATTTAAAATCATTTAATTAACAATTTTATTGCATCTTAAAATGTGTCAATTATTGGTGCTAAAGGGGCCATTATGAAGAGCAGACATAATGATACAGTTTCCATCTGAAACACTTAATTTAGTTACAGTAATGTGGATCTTCTTCTTTCTGACCGTTCCTGGAATATATGATTTGGTTCTTGGCCACCAGCACTTTGGCTATTCCTCAGTGGGTCCATTCTCCTTCATGGTGGCTCCTATCGACGCAGGTCTGGCGGCACCAACTCCATCACCTGCTCTCAGCATTAACTGGATCTGTAGCCTAAATCTTCAACTGTTTTTAGCAGCTGAATGACTAACCTCTTCAAAATTAAATGTTGCGCAAAATTCAAAATCTGCACTCAACAAGGTGCTATTTAACAATCGTAATCATTTTGTTTCTTTTATGCTTTAAGAACCTTTCACTGATATTCAAGGGCTGGATATGCATAGCTGGTTTCCCCTGGGAAAAATGGGAGCAGAGACTATACAGAGGGTAAGATAACAAGGCAAAATTAGCAGTCGTGAGTTCAAAGTGTAAGAAATCAGAAGAACAGAATTAAGGATGAGGCTCCCTCATCATACCAGGAAAAATCTGTCCATCCTAACACTAACAGAGTAGGTGGCACAGGGTCAAAGACTATCTCATCAATTAGAAATAAATAAATGATTTGCATTTTACATTTACACAGAAAAAATCATTAATTTAGAATATACTATCTTCATACAATTTCCTATAATTCTAATAACCACCCATGAATATAACACTCTGTCAGTATTCGTTGAGAACACTGATACCCTCAATAGGTTCTCAAGGACACATAGCTACTCACTGCCAGAGTTAGAAACATTTCCTCTGACTATTAATACACTGTCCACTTTCTAATTGGCCGATGATTTATACTCTTTTTCTGTTCTCTAAACAGAACAAGAGGATTTTACTTGACAATTTAATTTACACATGTCTTACACATTCATTTAAGAAAAAGTTTTTATTCTTCCCTTTCTCTACTAGTATATCTAGTAAATCTGAGATTGCTAGGTTCACAGATGCTGTGTCCTCTGAATGTAAACACAAAATCCTTCCACTTAAGCATTTCTAACTTCTTTCCTCTTTTGGAAAGTCCTTTTCTTGATCCAAGTCCTTTCTAAATGTCCAAGTTCACCCACATCATCTTCTTCTCCATTGTTTAGCAGAAAGTCAGTAGTCTACATGATGGTGTTTTAAGTATGCAGGCAAGGAGCTCCTGGTAGCATCATGAGATACGAAGGTCAAAAAAAAAAAGTATTCAGAGCCATGAGTTTCCCTCTGAATATCAGTTTCTTGCCATTCACATATGGAAGGCTGTGTTTTAACCTGTTTGGAACCAGCAATATGTAAATAAAGAGAAAGTTTCTGAAAGATGGACCAACTTTAGCATCCGGCATTTTCTTAAAGTATTGGTGATAATAGAGAAGTTGAGAAGCTGTGTAAAACTAGGATAAATAGGCTTGAATAGAAAGGGTTGTGCAGGTTCCAAGTCAATGAAATGTTCATAACATTCTTGAAGTTAAGGTAGTAAATGAGAGAAAAAGCACAGAGAATGTTGAAGTATTGAAAAGCTATGATATAGTCGGTGTATGTATCTCTTAAAAATAAGAGGAGGAAAAAGGAAGAGAAAAGGAGGAGGAAGAAGAGAAAAGAGAAGTCAGAGAAAATTTAGAAAAAGAAATTCATGTACTGCATTAATCTTTATTTACCCTGGATGGAAAAGATATTCCTTAGAGAGTTACACATTCACTTTTTGCAAATACATTATTTCTCTTCACCCAGTACAATGGTTTGTATCATGATGAGTATGTTCTTAATTGTCCTTGGAACAATTCAAGTCATAGAATATAAATACTGCTTATTTATAAAATCTTTTCACCAGGACACGAGCCCAGGGCATTTCCCTAAGTATAACACTTCTTAAACTCTACTGTCCTTGTGAATTTCCTTGGGAACAGAAAATCCACATATTAAAAGTCCACCCCCACAGACTGTCAGGAAGAGCTTCAAACATTCATATTTGAAAGTCTCTCCTCTCCTCCCTCTCTCTCTCTCTCTCTCTCTCTCTCCCTCTTTCTCTCTCTCTCTCTCTGAAGATTTTGATGAAAGTGGTCCTCCTTGCACCCTTCACACTTAATGGGACCCTTATGTGTGCAATAGGAACAGTTTTATGAGATGTTCTTGGTCCTCTGTCATTTTAACAATTCAACATTTCAGAACATTATGTTGATATAGATGTTATGAGCTTCATTTATCAGTGGTAAACACTGGTAAAAAAAAGAGTAAATGAACAAGATTCAATCTGTTCCACCTATTCCTTGGCTGTGCCATTTCTTCTCCATCATCCAGAAGTTTGGCTGCTTAGAAAAGTAGATTTTAGTATCTACTATTGTAGTAGACAATGAAGTTTGAAAATTAAGAAGCATCCAAATACGTGGAGGTGGCACACCCTAACTAAGGACTACACGTACAGTCATAAAGAAGATTTGTATTACCACAGACCACAGAGCCTGGGAATCCTGTGGGAATAACCTGCAGGGTGATGCTGGGTATTCAGTCAGGGGCCTAATTATTGGAATCTGTCTAGTGTGGGTTAAAAGCAATATGAATGCAAAGTTTGGAGAGAAGAGAGCCTTGATACAGCTTGAAAGTAAAAAAATCAAGGGAATTGTGGGTCTTCAAAGGATAAGGAGCAAAATAACTCTCCATGTCAATGGTGAATACAGCATAAGATCAATAAACACAGACCACAAATTATATCCAATAGCCTATATCTTGGAGATCGAATTGTAGAGAGTATTCTTTTTTAAAAGATCAAGGAGAGAAGATACACTTGTAGAATTTTTTTAAAGCAGCCACTTGGTGCTCTGGGATAACACAGAGAATGACTGTATTCCATTTATCCTGAGATGAGAAATAGGATGAAAGGAGAAAAGGTAGGGTAGACCAATCTTAGAATGCTCTAAATTATTTCTAAACTCCTTATTTCATAGTAGGATTACAAGATTTCTGATATAAAGAAAGAATAGAAATTAATATTCCCAATTCCCAGAAAAGAAAACTAAAACAATCTCAACAGAAAGAAAGCAAGGTCATTATTACAACCACATTGCTGGTAAATACAGGATTTGAGACTGATACCTATGTCACTGTTCTCTTCATATAGTGGCACAGACAGAGGCACATACACATCCACTACAGCATTCAAGACGACAGGAGATTTTGGTATTCACTGAACTCACTTATTACGGAAGTGTACTGGCTTAAAGATATATCCTACATGTTTTCAATAGTCTTTCCCTGAAGAAGGACAGCTTAACTTCCCTAGCCTTGCCTGTGGACTGAACTTGGTGGCCTGCTTCTAGAAAAGCCAATACTACATAAGAAATCGATGTCTCTCCTGAGATTGGGTCATAAAAAAGGTCTGGCCGCCATCTTTGGTGCACTTTCCTCACACTCTCTTCTTCACATGTGTTCTCTGAAGCAAGCCAACTGCCACGCCCCACAGCAATGCTACAGAGATGGGAGTCAGCTACGCTTCATGAGGACCTCCAGGACGTTTATAGAGATGGCCACCTGGTCAGAAACAGACGCCTGTCAGCTACCGTGTGACAGTAGATCTCTCCTCTTTCAAGCGCTGATCCAGGTGATCCAGCCCACAGCTTAATTGCAACTTCATCAGAGATCCTAAGTCAGAATCACTCAAGTGACTCACAAAACACAGTAGGATAAGCAATGTCTATAGTTTTTGGCCACTAGGTTTGGGGTAACACGTTATGTAAACATGAATAATTAATATAATAGGCGACCAAAGGATTTCACATAGGAAATCCTAATTTATAGTCAAACCACAATGTTAAAATATCAAATCTTTGCCCTGACTCAGTAGAACATTGTTAAAACAAAAAAACCGAAGGAAGCTCTCATTGTTAATGAAAGTGAACGAGGGTCGATCGCAAGGCCATGCTGCTGAGAAGCAGCTCGCACCATTAGCTGCATCTGTGCTGTTGAATTTAGCCTCCATCTCCTTTATTAGAGTAGGTGAATTTCCACAAATTAGTGATGCAGTGGTGCTAACAAGTATCCCATTATAAATTTCAAAATTCCACTGGGGTGTTTAAATGACTAGATAGCCACTCATTAGTTTGAATTAAAGCCCATTACTTTTATAATAATTCATGCTAAAATGGCCTGTGCTGAGAAACAGAGGATTGGGCAAAGACAGGTGGCAGAGTATGACCTCTATTCGGGGCACTTCGGGGCCTTGGTGAGGTCCACTGTGCGCTGAACCTTAGGAAAGAATGGGGTTTTGGGAGAGGCAGGGCAGAATGGCATAAGGTCAATGTCTATCTTTGGGTATATAAACTAATTACAAGTGCCTGCAGTGGGCCTCTACTCATCACATTATGAATAATCTAAGTTCTAATGAGTCAGCCAGTAAAACTCACCAAGATTCATAACAGACTCGATGTGGAAATGCATTCCAAAATTGTACTAACAAATAGGATTTAGAGCACAGCTCTTTTGTGAGCCTGGGTAAAGTCAGAATCACACTGTATTAGATTTGGAAAAGCACAGACTTATTTGTGATACTTTCCTTTAAACTTTAAGGATTGTTTTTAAGTTTCCTGAAACCTCATCCTTTTGCACAGTTCTGAAACTTTATTGTGCAAAGAAATCATCTGGGGATCTTGTTAAAACAGACTCCAATGACACCTGGGATTCTGCATTTCTAAAAATCCCCCAGCTAGTATTATTAATGCTGCTGGAACTGAAACCATACACTCAGTAAAAGAGCTTAAACCCCTGCAATTTCAGAAAGCAACTGCGGATTTCCATAATATTAAAGATGACACAATGCTGTACCTCCCAGTTCTATGTTTTTGCTACAATTACACTACACTAAATCAACATGTAACAGTAATAGTCAAATACCTAGACATAAACGTCAGCATTGCATTAATTGTATTTACACTTAGGTTCTAGGCGGTAAGTCTGGTAGTTAAGAACGTAACTTGCAATCAGATACACACAGATCACCATTCCAGTTTCATTACTTTCCAGCAGTGGGAACTTGGCTCCAACGAAGCAAAACAAGATCCAATGATGAAGAAAGAACTTAAGGTATTCCCAATGGAAGTGATGCGACGTAGGGGTCCTGTGACCCAGACCATCCTAATGTCAATGAGGAATCAAGGGAAAGGACAGTGACACTAGACGAGGAAAGCGCATTTCCCCGGTGGCTAGAGGAGCCAGAGAAAGCATGTTACAAGAGCCCAGGAGTGGCCATACTCGGAGGGACCACCCAGGGACGGCTGGGAAGAGGACAGACCACGGCCCGAGACGCTGCTCCAGTGGAAACAGGGAATAAGCCTGTCCACCTGCTTCCTCCAACTACTCAGTCTGTCTCCAAAGTATTTTAAGAGCCAAATGTCGCCACCGCCTGGGGGCCAGAGACTCTGAGAAGTGTAGCTCCTTGTAGGATACAGCAGGTTCAGTAGAAAGCAGGAAACAGATCTCAGAGCAAACCAGCAAAAGAAAAAAAAAAAGCACGACGTGTCTCTGATATTCTCCAACTCTGCCTAGGACTGTAATGAATCTGTAAAAAATATGCAGTTTTACTGTATAAATGAGATGTTACATATGAAACACTCAGTATTGGGCTCAGTACACTACTTGTGTTGTCACTGTCGCCATTGTGTTCATGTGATAATACTAACATTTTCTTTTTTCTTCTTTCTTTTTTACTTATTGTGCTATGAGTTAAGGTTGGAGATTTTGTGGAGTCTCAGGAGGTTAAAAAACAAATACTTTAATGCCATAACACATCAAAGTTAGGCCATAAAGACTGTAATGAAAGGTAATTATCATGGAAACAAAGTGATCTATTCAGAAGGGTTTGATGCCACAACCACACACAGTGCGCATCCTCACAGTCTCAACGAGGCAGGCCGAAAGCTGCCACTCAGATTACGAATGAATGTTAAGGGCCACCTTTTGTGCTGTTCTCTACAGGGGAACATGGGATAGGGCTGATAACAATGGGAAGGATACTGGGGGAGGACTGAAAGGTGACACACTTGGGTGGTGACAACTGCAGGTAATGTGCAGGTGCATGTAGTATCCCTCTCTAGATTTTAGGAGGGAGGGGACTACAGCTGACATCTCTCTTGTTTTCTCCCTTGACAAGGCTCAGCAGGGCCTGCCTTTTCAGATGCCGTGGTCATAGCAGAAGTTCTATTTGTATCCAGGCTCTTACAGCTTTCAATGATGAAAAGAACAGTTTTCCTCAGGAGACTTGTTCCCCAACTTAAGTTTTCAAGCTTATAAAATAGACACAGATGTCTCTGCTAGATTATGCTGCAAAGATATCAGAAAGCAGGAATACAGCTTCTCCGTGGAAGAAAACATAACCAAGCCCATTTATATTCTGGCCTGTGCTTAGTAGCACTGGAAATGCAGTTTTCTGTCTAGATATTACATCCTGGCTCATGCTGTTCAGAAACCAGTGAGCAGAGTCCTTAGTAAACTTAATGGTCTCTCCCTGCAAACAACTATCACTGGCTAACTAGCTCCCACCTCAAGTCAACTCATCTTAATAGAGATTGGCTTCAATAGCAAAAAATAGTATATGGAAAGAAGAATTAAGCTGTGTGTAAATGAGGACCTAATATACGTTGTTTAGGATCCTTTAGAGCTGCGCTATATTTTATTTGTTCATTACACACTTATTAAGTTAAAAAATAACACAAACAACAATTCTAAAGACTCTCCCATCTGGTATGTTCTCAGAGCCAAAACATTTGGTGCAGAAAATGATGGCTGTGAAGGGTGGGGAGAAGCGTCATGCACGGGCTGAGGGCCTCAGGAGGTCACCCAGGTAAGGCATAAGGGCTTCAGTAGACTAGTTGGAACTGGCCAAGTAAAATGAACAGAAAGGACACTTCTTTTTCCAGGCCAATGGCCTCATTAATTGATTTGTGCTAAAAACAAATGGGTAGGTGGAACAAGATCAAATACAGTATCACATGTAACAACCTGGACATCATAGCTATCTGGTCAAGTGAGAATATTGGTTTCATGGGCTGTGGGCATAGCTCAGCAGTATAGCACTTGTTCAGTAAGCTCAAGACCCTGGGTTTGATTACCAGCACCATGTTAATGCTATCTAGGTGTATGTCTGTAATCTAAGCATTCAGTAGGCAGACACAGAAGTACTATCATGTGTTCAAGGCCAACATGGGCCACGCATGGGCTATGTAGTGAGTTGAAGACCAGCCTGGGCTAGAGAGTGAGACTCTGTCTCCAAAACAAAAAGACAAACAAATAAATAAATTGGTATATAATAAACAAAATAAAAATTTAAAAAAAAACATGGATTTGCAACTAGAACTTGAACACACATAGACTATGTTTCTTTTCTCTCTTTTTAAAAATCCTTTCTTCTTTTCTTTCCTTCATTTGTGGTACTGGAGTACTGGGGATTCAACCCAGTGCTACTGCACTGAGCTACATTCCAGCCTTTTTCCTTTTTCCTAACTTTGAGGCCGATTCTCACTAAATTACTAAGTTGCCCACACTTGGCTTGAACTTGCAGTCCTGCTGCCTCTCAGCCTCCTAGAGTGCTGGGATTATAGGCCTAAGCAAGCAGACGTAGACAACTTCAATTTCTTGAGGTTTAAAATAGGAATGTACTAGTTATTGATTCATTGGGTTACAGTAATGGCCAATGAAGCAAATTCAGAAAAAGTGTCTAGCATATCATAAGCATCAGTGAGTATTCCGCTACTACTGTTTTATCACTTCATTCTTTCAACAGATCTTCACTAAGTGTCTGCTCTGTAGAAGAGTGAATGAAGTCAAAATAGAAAATATCCCCACTCCAGACCAAGGCTCAGCTGCAGAGTAGCTGAAATATAGGAGCCACTATGGACACGGGCTGGACAGGGAAATCGCAAGAGCCACTTGTAAGCCTGATTTATCAGAAGCAGTGGGGTGTACAGAATGTGTCATTCTGTGACTTCTTTTATGAAAACTTAAAAAAAAAGAAAATTAAAATGAGGAATCTGTACAGTACCATAAAAACACTTTGTTACCAAGTAGTAAATCTGGGGGCGATTACAAGTAGCTGAGAGTCCCACTGTGACTAACTGTACCCCATGGAACATTCAGATGCCTAATGTGGCCAACTGCCAAAGTTTGAATTCTTTTGGGTGCTTAAGCACAGAGCGTGTAGGGGAAGGTTACTCCCATTCTCCATGGACACAAAACAGCAAGCAACAAATTATAGTGGCAGCCACTGATATCACCGGAAACGTCTCTTCAGCCTTCCAGGGTCATAAAGTATGAGGAAAGGGCACACAAGAGATAGAATTTGCAGGGACACTAACTTTAACCTAAAGAGGTAGGGCAGCAGCTCTCAGCCCTTTTTTTTCTTCGCTTATTTACATAATGAATTCAGTCTAGGAAAAATTCTTATGAGCCTTATTGTGGAGCTTTTAAGCTTAAACAGTTAAATAAGCCAATTCCTAATGTTACATAGACAGTTAGATACAGATACCAGCAAAGACAGCCTTCCTATGAGTTCTATTTCTCTGGAGAACAGAGGTCATGTGCCATCATCAGACAGCTGGCCATAACTGCAGCTCCCTCTCTCCCTCAATAACATTTATCATGATGAAAGTGTATTATAATTAGAGAAAGAACTACTGTATCTTTTTTACTAATAAAGTAAATTCTCACCAGCATCACTAATCTTTATGATATGAACCAACTGTTTGGGAAATAAGAGAAAACTGATAGACCCTATCATGAACGTTTGAAACTTTCGAGTCCATCGGCGACTTGTGTCACTCCTAATCACTTCTTCTCACTTTCTACTTTTCATTTATTCTTGCCTTTCTTGTCTCCAGCTTCTCGAAAGATTTTTATTTGGAGAGTGCAAAAAATAGAACAGATTTTTTAAAAATCTGCTCTCTAGGAACATTACAAATAGAATGGCAAGTGCAATTTCTTATCGAGGCAATGTACAGGTGCATAATTAATTATGATAACTGGCACAGACGAGAGAGTGGCAATCCAATGGAGGAAGAAAAGCACCCTCACTGGCCAGGAGGACAATCTTGGCTAGTTACTTTCCTTGGGCATCTCATCTCACCTATTGCCATCCGTTGCCCTGGTTCGCAGGTCCTGGGGTGAGTTGAACCAACGGCATTCCAGGACCTCCACCTTGCCAATGGAAGATGAAGCAGCTTACCAGCCTACATGATTGCGTGAGCTGATTCTCCTGTTATGGACACAGCTGCACGTCTCCTACTCATTCTCTTTCTCTGGAGAATACTAATGTCGGGGTATACATTAGGTGTTAGTATTTTCTTAAAATAAGGCTTCCTATTGGAAAGGAATGTGACTCTATATCTGAACAATATGTACAAGGAAAAGCAATATTCAACATGACAATCTCGAGGTCCTTTAAAAAAGAAACATTTATCCTTATATAGTCCTTAATTTATTCTCCCCTCATTAAAACCGCTGTAAAGCGTTTCTATAGACATATGCATAACCTTTATGCCATCAACAGCTCTTTTATTCCATCATTTCTTTTATAATTTCTCTACTTGGTATTGACTTGGATTTTTCAATATGATTAATATATGTTAATAATATTAAAGTAGAATTCAGACCAGAAAGTATTTTATTCTTTCTATAGACAGAAATATTTCTACCAACTTCAAGATGAATCCGACCTTATTTTGCATTTTTTATCCACTCCTTATTTTTCAGGAAAATTATTCCAGCCTAAAATTAAGAACAAGTACTTGATGTAACATTGATTTCATACTTCCAGGCAATATTCTTGTTTGTGATATACAAGCCTGCCTTACAAAGAGGCCAACACTGCAGATTTTCTAGTTAGATTTTTGTAGTGTGTGTAGACCACATATCTACAAAGGACTATATTTCTATCATAACTTTAAGTTGTAATATTTATTGATATATTTAAAAATAATGCATGCATATATGATCTTGTAGGAGCTTATGGTTGGTTTGTAGCAAGTAAACAAGGTCCTCCACACCTCAAAATAAACTGATAATGGTATATGAGATCTTTTTCCATTTTGAGGAAAGCTCACATACTAAACAGATTTTCTGAAATGTCCAAGCATCCGAATGCACACTCTCCATACATCTTACATTGAGAAAAATAACTGAGTAAGTCAGATAACTTTTTTGTACTTATTTATCTGAAAAGTAATTATTTGAGATGAATGCTGCGCCAGACACTACTATAGGTAATGCAGATGCAATCGTGGCTAATATGGAAATCACATTATATGGAAAGACTTGCCCACATGAGGATATCTTCTGTAAAAGCAGAGTAGAGTTAAAGTTCAAAGATATTCGGCCTGGATCTGAGTCATGGTTCCAGTACTGAAGCTGAATGTTCTCGCCTTAATTACCCCACCTCTCTGAACACCACACTCTTCATTTGTTGAAACAGAGATGACGCTTACCTTACTGGATTGCCAAAATGATCGAATAAGATAATGTATACTTGTCTGGTGCATAGGAGGCCCTGTACTTTCTGCAATATTTTCACATAATCCACTTTTAAGAGTGTCATGCATTGAGTTGTACCCTTTCAAAAAAGGTATGTTGCAAACCTCACCCCAGTACCTCACAATGTGGACTTCCATGGAGCTAAGATCTTTATAGAGCCAATCAAGTTGCCATGAGGTCATTAGAGTGAGCTAATCCAGTATGACTGATGTCCTTGTTTTTAAAACTGTTGGACACAAGAACATACATCACATGAAGCTGAGGGCAGAATTAGACTGCTGTTTCTGTAATGTAATTGTTGCTAAAGACTGCCACAAACCATCAAGCCTGCTGACACCTTGGTCTAATATTTACACCCACCAGAATTGTGAGACAATGTATTTCTGTTGTGTAATAATCTAGTTAGGGTACCATATCGTGGCATCTTTAGCAAAGCAATAAAAAAAAAAAAAAAGGTTTTCCCCTCAAAGATGAGTTTGAGAAATATCTGTGATCCTATTTTACCAAGGATGAGAACATGACAGTTTTATGTTCAAGTTGCGACAGATACACTGAACCAAAAAAAATCAGAAAGGCTATAAAATCTTTTAAAAACTTTACAGGATAATTATCACTCTACAAAGTCTGTGCCCCGGTTCTCTCTTAGTGTCATAAAAATACATCGAGAAAACGCATGCAATAATTCTATAAACATCCAAGATCATTTAAAGTAGTTCCATTCTCATCAAGGAAATTAACCTTTGAACCAAGTTTGCAGTGACTCTTTGCCATGGTATGAGTTTCTACTTTTGACTTTTAATCACTTCATCACTTCTCGACACAGTATTCTTTGCCATCAAATTGGTTCTGGGCTATGAACATTTCTTGGAGGGTACCATGAAGAAATTAGAAGAATCAATGCTATCTCACAGTTTTTGCAATTTAAATTAATGAAGAACCAAAATTAGGAGAATTGATTCTTCTGCTAGTAGTCACACACACTAAGTTATTAAGAAAACTGGGCTTAAATCTGTTTACATTTCTTTAATTTTTTTTGAGACTTGGTCATGCTTTGCAATTGAGCTGGTCCTAAGCTCACTATGAAGCTAAGGTTGGCCTTTAAGTCATGGCAATCCTCCTGCCTCAGCCTCCTGAATTTTGAGATTAAAGGTCTGAATCATGATTCCCAGTTACGTTTGTATTCATTTCGACTGCCTATTTTTAACTGGGTCGTTTATTTCTGGGGGACTGATTTTGACTTTTTTATATATTCTAGGTGTTAGCCCTCCATCCAAGGAATAGGCCATCATTTCTCTCCATTTTGTTGGTTGTTTCAGAAGAAATACGAATAACCAACAAATATTTGAAAAACGCTCAACATCTTTAGCCATTAGAGAAATGCAAATAAGAAGAATTCTGAGGTTCCATATTACTCCAGTAAGAAGGACTGTCATCTAGAACTCAACTTCCATGGTTTAACTATTAGAAATTGTGCTGCTATGAACATGGAAATGCATGTATCTCTTCTTATATGATGATTTCAACTCTTTTGGAAAGAAACTCAGAGGAATTATGGCTGAATCAAATGGACTATCTATTTTTAGTTTTAGGAGGAATCTCCGTGTTGCTTTCCAGAATGGTTACACCAGTCTACAGTCCCACCAGCAGTGTAGAAGAGTTCCATTTTCCCCACATCATCGCCCTCACCAGCACCAACTGTTTTATGAGTTCTTGATTATTATCACTGACCACTATGCATAGGGAAGTGAATCAGACCCAGAAAATTAAAAACTACATGGCTTCTCTGATATCAAAACCAATGTCTCAAGTTTAATATAATTATTGTATATTATAAATTTATACTAATAAAACAATTACTAATGTTTGTATATAGGAACAAGGATTTGTAAATAGTGTCACATATTGATTCATTTACTCATTTGTTCATCAATCCATTCACTTAAAAATATTTGTTGAGCCCTACTTCGGGGCATCCTATCACAGAATGAATTTTTGTTCAGAATTTTGAATTTAAAGGTATTTAATCTCTTAGTACATGATAGATTTATCTTGCATTTATTTTAGTCTAGTAAAAGTTAATAAAAATAGACAGGAATCATTATGAATCATTGATTATACTTATTTAACCAAGGAAATGTATTTTGGTGAATTATTCATTGCCTCTAATTGTGAATTTATTAGAAAAATTAAATAATTTAACAATACCTTTGTTTCTGCCCCACATAATTAGAAAACATGTTGAAGTGGATTGCTTATCTATTCAAGTCATTCAGAGCTTATGTTTTTACTGTTCATTTTGGTTTTAGGTTTTGTTCTTTTTGAAGATTTCATAAGCTGTGAAGAAACCTTTTTCTACGTTAATTGATTTTAGGGAAGTTGTTGGTTTCATGGGACTTGTCTGTTTTGTTTTGTTTTTGTTCAGAAACTATTATTAGCTAGTATGTCACTATCTTTTAAAAGTACAAGAATACAGTGTAAATTAGTGGATTTTATTAACAACAAACTGCCTCTATACACAATGCTTTTCATTTGAGTCTCAAACGGAAAGAGGACACTGGGCTTTTAAATTTTTCATACGGACTATCAGTACACGTGTGTGTGTGTGTGTGTGTGTGTGTGTGTGTGTGTTAAAGACATATTCTAAATAACACTCATCATTTAAGAAATATTTGTGAAGCAGCCTAGAAATGAATCTGAAGTTTTAGATCAAAATTATGAAATCTTTTCTCACAAGGTCAAGTTCAGATGATAGAACACTTAACCTCAAATTCTTTGAGATTGGTGTCATCACTATTCACTCGAATCCATCACAAGTTCTTAAATTCACAAATGTAAGTAATTTTTCTTCCAATCAGCATCTACCGCTCAACCTGAGGAGGACCCCAGAAGTGGAAACTGGCCCAAAGGTATGCTGCTCTCTGTCCGTACATTCAGCTTCTTTGTCACGGCTATTCAATTATACACTTTGGGAGTCAACTCTGAAATCACTCATCAGTGTCTTATTTCTGGACACTTCATACGTTCGGAACAGACCAAAGCTCAGTAGGCAATCTTATTTTGTCACCTGCTAGCTCGGTAACTCATTTGATTCTTCATTTTCTCTATGCATAAAATGAGGATAATTATAGTCACTACTTCAATACCATGTGATAATGACTAAATGCAAAAGAACATGTAAATGTCCTAACAGTTACCCTATGTACAGAAAGTACTCTCATACTGTGTGAATGCTGCCACAGTGGTCTTTTCTCCAGCAGAATCTTATCTAGCCTATAGGTACAAAAGATAGGAATTGTTACTATGGCCTAGTTCCTGAAAGATTTTTTTGAAGCTTAGCCTGGTGGCATGGGCACTCTGGGAGCCTGAGGCAGAAGGATTGCAAGTTGGACCTCAGCCTGAGAAATTTAGCAAAATTCAGTCTCAAAACTGCAAATAAAAGTGAGCTGGGGATACTGCTGAGTGAAAGGCCCGAGGATTGATTCCCAATACCACACACACACACACACACACACACACACACACACACACACACACACACACACACTTGTCGACTTGTAATTCTCTCTATGGTTTGTTATCTGGAGAACAGGTGGAATTTCTGAGATGTCTAGGATCTCAAACCCAAAGAACTTTTAGATTTTGTTCCTCTTTTTTTGCAAGTAAGTCATGTTCCCAAAATTACAAAGAGGATAAAGAAAGAATCACATGGAATAGTATTTTAATCTTATACTAAATAAAGATAATTCATAATGTGTATACACTCCATGTTGCAATTGTTATCACCACTGGTGGTTTGTATATATTCCTAATGTTATTTAATGCTTTCTTTCAAGACTAAAGTTCATAATGAAAGCCAGACTTTTCCCTTTCTTCCTCCTCTCACCTCAGCCTCAATTTCACTTAGCAAAGCTCAAAGGGAGTGCTTACTAACAGTTCATGAATTAGGTGTTTGCTGGGGTAAATAAAAGAGCTTACCCCGCAGCGAATGCAGAACAGAGAGACCATGGCTGGAATAGGGTATAAAAACTTGCACAATACAGAGGAACAGAAGCATACCCACTCCGATTAATTTAGAGAAGGAGAAAGAGCATGGGAAAGTCAACCCAAGATATTATAAATTCCATTTAACAGGCAGCATTACAATGTGCCTGTTTCCATTCTGAAAACAAAAGTGTGCATGTGAAGCACTATGCAATGAAACAAGCAGCCACAGAACAGCCAAGGAGCTGGGGCCAGATGGAGAAGGACTTCACGGTTAAGGAAGCAATGAAACTTGTCTCTGGATGCACAACTTGCAATCCTGCCAGCTGCTGCTGGTAAGAACTGAAACAAAAGGGAACTGTTAAAAATCATTAATTTTGGAAAGTTCATAGTGTTAGAAAAAGTATGGACTTTAGAGTCTAATACATGGTAACTGTTTTCTGAATCTGCCAGTGCCCAGCTAGGTAATCTTAGGTAGATTAGGCCATCGCTGAGCCTTAGAGTTTTTATCTAATAAATGAGATTATTAATACCTAAGACAGCTGAGACAAAAACAGATTTAAAATGTCCTGCCTGACCCAAAGTGATACACATTCATTCTTTAACCTTGTCTACAGCCCCACCTCCTTCCAACGGTGAAAATCGGCCTGTGCCTGAAGGGCTAACTCTGGGCAGACACCACCAACCTCTGTGGGATCAATGCGCATGTCCCCACTGCATGGAAACAGGAATAAATATTCCTATGTATTATTTAAGTATGGAAAACTTGAAGTTAAAATCACAGACCAGGTGATTCTCATCCAGCACACACAGGAGTCCTGCCTGTGACAAAAGACATCTGAGGGTGTAAATAGTGGTCAATGGGGTTATTAGGAAGAATTGGTACTTCTTGTACCTGTTACTTCTCAGGTTCTCCAGCCATTCACTTTCTTATAATTAGTTATGATGGTAACAGGTCACTAAGCTCAAGTGCTTGGCACCTCTCCCTAAGGGAGAAATGAAATCTTCTAAGTAACTTACTCAAAATGACATAGCAGCACTGAAAGTGAAGTCCTGGTTTGCACTTGGCCAGCCTGGTTCCATGTTCTCTCCTCTTGTCCTCATCATTCCATCCCTATGACCCCTCTCTATCCTATCCCACAGCCATTCTGTTTCTATCAGCCATCTGGGTGTTGCTATAGTTTGGATCTGTAATGTCCCCCGAAGGCCAACACACAAGGGCATTACCTTTAGTCTATAGCATGTATGGGAGGTGGTAGAAACTTTAAGGGATGAGGCTTTAATGGAGGTCTTCCGGCCTCGGGTCCTTCAAGGGGCTATAGTTTGGAACTTAAGTGTTCCCCAAAAGTCTCATGTATTTGGAATTGTGTGTAACTGGGAGGCACAGGTTGGCTGGAAGGGGTGAACATTTTGGGTTTGACCTGGAGAGATTGTATCAATTTGTTGAGACTGGGAGTTTCCCAGGGCAGAGTTTTCAGGTGTTTGTTATTGGAAATGAGGCAAAGGGTGTGTGGGTGGTGGTGATGGGGGCAGGGGGGTGGGGGTGCCAGCTCTGCACTGAGTAAAGGAAGGTAGAAGAAATATTGCTGCAGTTTCTCAACAGCTTTGCTGCAGACTCACCTGGCTTCCATCCACAACGGGGTGAGCAGCTCTCCAGTGTCTCTCTCTGTTATGAATCTCCATCACTGACAACTGCCCTGCGAGGGACTCTGTGAAACCTTCTGAAACTGTGAGCTAATTAATTCTTTTCTCCCTTAAACTGCAGATTTTGGGTATTTTGTCACAGCAATGATAAAACAGAACGGGTCTGTGGGATCCTGCCCTGTCCTCTCTTTCTTTTGCTCCTAGTAATGAGGCAGAGATTATGACTTCCTTTGCCGGTATGCTGCCACACGTCTGAAGCTGCGGGGCTAATTGTTTATGTAATAAAATCTCCAAATCTGCAAACCAAAATAAACATTTTCTTATATGAAGTTATTATTTGAAGTATTTTGTTAGTAACAGAGAGCTGATAGGCACAAATATACTTTTAAAGTTGTAGATTTCAGTCTCTCCTTTTGACACTACTCCAAGATTGTTTTCTGGTTACAAATCCCAGTGACTGAGAATAGATATGTCCTGATCCTTTGCCTATCCTTGCAGGAGCATGTTCTTGTCGCATATCCATGTATGTCTACATGACACAGTGAACACTAGCACTACCCCCTTGGTTTGTCATGAAGATACATACAAATGTGCTACAAGAATATGAGCCTTTATTTTCCAGATGATATTAAAAGCCATCAAACCTTTTATACCCTGAACAGTTACAGTTTCTCCATCCTATGCATGTGTGATGGATGTGAAACGCCCTGTAATTTGTTTCCTCTTCTGTGTTCTCATCCACTAAGTACGTATTCGGTTCCTGCTACTGTTACGAACTTTGGTATTGAACCTTTATCTGAAATATGTGCAGAAGAAATTATTTCGATTAGCAGTAAGTGAAACCTGGAGATAGAGATGATGTATTCACATCCATTTAGGAAATGCGCAGATCCCAGTTTTAACTATCTCATATCTGTTTGTCAAATGCAAAGTTCCTTATGCTCTGAAGTCAGAAGTTTTCATGTTTTTGCATATTGTTTTGCTATTTTTTCCTCATTCTTACTACTACTCTACTGGAACTTTAACTACGAATACATGATTGCTTGGTGTTTATGTTCATATCGGTGTGCTTGACCATCCCACCCCAATCGACCAGTCCTTTGATATCACTAATAGATTTACAATCCAGGAATTATGTTTTCCACTTAAAGCGTTAAATGTAGTAGCTTTCCTCCTAGCGATTAAATTCAGCTTCTGGTACAGCAGGATTGGAAGCAGCTGCTGAATAAATTAAGGTTAGATAGCTGTCCTGGGTACCGTAAGATGTAACTACCATGTATTTGGTTTGGTAAATAAGTAGCTATTTTCTTTACAAAAAAAAAAAAAAAAAGGAATTGGAATTGGAGTCTACAACCTGCAAGGGCTGATGCATTGCAAAGCAGTGACCATACATCTTGTCAATATCAAACTTTCAGCCATTTAAGTAAATGTATCCTCTTTACATGAACATCTTTCTGTTAGCCTTGCTTAAGAAAAACAAAACAAGAAGCAGCAGCCGCAGCAGCCGCCGCAGCCGCAGCAGCTAAAGCCAGCTAGAGAACAAGAAAGAAGAAATTCCTAGGATTTAAGCGCTCAAGATTCTTATCTTGGCACTTAGAAGAAGAAAGACAGCAAGTGCCAGGGCAGATTCCGCACGGCGCTAAAGATGAGGGTGAAGAAAGTGCTCCTGTGGGCCAGCTGGGAACCTGCAAGGCACATGCCAGCTCGCGAGCTAGGAGAGCCAACTCTTATTTTAAAGTTGAGGAGAACCCTCCCTCCACTGGTCTTCAAATATTTCTAGCACTAAAGCTGTGGATGAGAAGGAAAACAATCCTGGCATCGCAGTTCCCTCTTTGCACAGGAAAAAAGAAATGGAGCACGCACTTCTGGAGAATTAATTTTCTCCTGGAGGTGCAATGCTTCCTTTCACGTTGCTTGTATATTTATACTGACATCCAGAGTAATGCATGTTTCTCCCAATATTATGAACTAGCTCTTGTAGGTGAGGGGCTTAGATGGGATACAGGATGTTCGTCAGGTAAGTGCTTGGCGTTTGGTCACAGGAAGGCCCAAAACCTGATTCAAGACAAGGGAAAAGAGAGGATGGGGAAAAGTCCAATAAGGGCAGTAGAATACATTTAGGGTGGAAGAACCACTTCTATTTCTTTTTTAACACAATAAGGTAATTATAGACTAAAATAATCTATGATATATTTCAAAATAACTAAAGAGATTATAATTCCCAAAGCCTAAAATGATTAATGTTTGAAAAGTTAGAAGTGTTTCTTATATATTGTATTATTATTATATCTGTATTGAACTACTATAGCTCATTAATAAAGTATACAGATGTGTGAATACAGAAGGAAAAAATAGGAAGAGAGGCAGAGAAAGAAGAGAGTGACTCAATTTAGGGTCTACAGTCATACCTAAAAGTTGGGGAGGGGGAAGCATGGCTGTGGTCAGAATGTGTCTTCTAAACTTCCTGTTGAAGTTTAAATATAAATGTTTTAGCATTAACAGCCAGAGACTTTAAGAAGTGATCCACTTATGAAGGTACATCTCTCCTGCGTGGGACGATGGAAAAAGCCCTGTGTAAAAGGGCTTCAGTGGCCGTTTCTTTCTCCTCTGTCATTCTCCCATCAGGGGACATATAATTTGACTCCTCCAGGAGGAAAGAGAATTCATCTTTCTGTCTTGGAAGCAGAGGCAAGGCCTCTGACCAGACATTGAATCTGCTGGTATCTTTAATGTACACTTTAAAGATTTCAGGATTGTGAGGAAATCGATTCTTATCATTTATAAATTACCAAATCTTAAAAAATAAATTGCCATGGCAGCACAAATGAGGTAGGACAGAAACTTTACCTTACTTTTGACCAAATTATTCTAAGAAAGCCAAGAAAATGAGATTCATCACCTGACTTCTTATACCTGTTAGGCCTCTACCTTCTAATAACCACGTGGTCCTACTCCATCTTGTGTCACTCTGCTTATTTGGTTTGCCTAGTCCCACGTTATTTTCCCTACTGAAGTCAGAAGTAAGCATTCTATAACAGCACAAAAACGTACGTACTTTCTGCCTTTTAAATGCTTCCAAAAAGGAAGATTTAAAAATCTGGGGCCGAGTCCTTCATCCCTGACAAAGTCGGATAGTAATATTCAGAAGAATTTTCCAACTTGGAGAAAAGTCACGATTCCAACAAGATTTTTGTAAGAAATTCATCAAATCAGTTGGATGTCACAAGTAATGGATGCTGGATGGAAAGCCACAGCTCTGTGGGGAGTTTGTCCTGGCAGAAATGCTTTGTAAAAAGATTCCTATTAAAGGAAGGCCCATAACTACATTTTACCTGTCAGGGATTTTTTTTAAGTCCACATATGCAAAGTCAAAGCTGTTACTGGCTTGTAAACATGGAGTCCCCTGGGAGCATTCAGGATCTGACATCTTCTGTTGTTTGCTGCCTCTGATCTGAGAGAGCAAAAAAATGCAAGCAAACCCCCAAAGACTACCTATTCGAGCAGGCTTAGAGCTATTGTTTGGAACTGGTAGGGATTGGGAAAGAAAGCATTCATATTTTTAACTCTGCCAGGCTGAGATAAAATGGTGATTCAGAGCCGCCATGCTGGAGACTCTGAAAGAGTACAAGGTTTGGATTCCAAAAGAAATGAGCTGGAATTTAAACTGCCTCACTGTCAATGCCATGCTCCATGACGGACTTTCATTGGAGTACTGATCTTCCTGGGGTCAGGTAATGAATGAAAACAACAGACAAGTCAGCCTTCCTGGAATGGCTAGAGTAAGGAAAGTTCCACCAAAATACAGACGTGAGTAGTCAGTGTTATTTTTATGTGAGTACTCATGTCTGTATTTTGGTGAAACCTTCCCCTATATTAGCTAATATTAGAATGGTTTTTCTAATATTAAAAAACCAAGATCATAATTATTTCATCTAACTAATAATGGAAATTGGAGTGGAAGAGGAGGGGTGTGTTTAAAAGGGAGAGGAAAGGGAGTTGTAATTTTGCCATGTAATATATGCAAAATACTCAGTATCACTGTAAACATTATGTATCACATCTCTACATATCAATAGTGGAAAAAATATCACTGACTCAACTATGCATAAAGATATTGTCCTAATGTGTGATTTAAGAGATTCTCTTAGAGATACTTGAGATTGTTTGTGATTAAATAACATATATGTAACAGATGTGAACAGAAGAAATATACATGGACATGTTCTACGTGCCAGGTCTAAAATATTTGCATATATTAACCCAATTACTATATCCAATTAGTATTTGAATATTATATTCACTCTGCTCTTGTGGTAGCCACAGCACAGAGAGGTTAGGTAGTTGGCACAAGATTACAAAGGCAGTAAATAAGTTAAGCAAGTAGATTCCAGTAGTAGGTTCTAGAGCTTGTTCGTACACTCGCAGTACTTTATTGCCTGTATCTCCTTTAAGTGGTTAACAATCTATGTCAGAGCAAAAGTAGCCCCAGCTGGTGTAAATAAAGCTCCGAGCTGTATGATCTTTGCCTTAATGAACTTCAAGTTGGAAACATTCAAACTAACAGACAAAAGTAAAAATACTAAAATAATTCGAACTACTGGGTCATTAAGCATTAAAAGGTTGGAGCACAGTTCATATGTATTTCAGATTACAGAGATGAGACGAAGGGGAGATAACAAAGGCGGGGGTGCCAAGAGCAACTTCCTCTACTCATCTGTCCTTCCTCCCTTCATTCCTCTCTCCCTCCCTTTCTTACTTCTTTCCTTCCTATTGAAGAAAAGCAACAAACAGCAAATGCTTAGTTTAAGGCAGATCTACATTCTAATTCCAGTTTTATCACTTACTAATTGAGTGATCTTGAGGAAATAATCTGACCGAATGTCTTCAGGTTTAGTAAAATATTTTTTTAAATTACTTCACGAAGATGCTATGAAAACTCAAATGATCTTTGTCAACATCTAAGCAGTTTATCTAGAACAAAGTTAATCATCAGGACATGACCATTGTCGATATTTACATAAAGACATTTTGTGCATTAGGCAATGAGCTGTACGTATATTCTGAACGTGCAAAGCTGACTATGATACACTTCTTGCCCTCTAGAGGTCTAGGGGTCTCACAGGAACACGCAGAAGTGGGATTAATGTAAAAAGGCTATTTTTACCATGGCTTAGGAATAGAGGACTCAAGAATATTAATAGTAATGTGTTGAGAGTCTTTATAATGAGAGGAGCATGGTGAACACAGGTTTGCCATCTCATATAATTTCTACAATAGCCATAAGAGATAAGAACCGTTACTATCCCAGTTCATAAAGGAAACGAGAGGCTTGGAGAGAGGACATACATTACTTGCTCAGGGTCAGATGCCTGGGTAGGGAGGAGTCAAAACTTATCAAAGGTATTTTTAACATGAAAAACAAAGAACGCAACCTTTAAGCTGAGTCATAAAAGATGTTTGGCATTCTTGCGTAGATAAGAAGGTTCATAGTACATAGCTACATGTAATAAAAATGGCAAAAAAGAAGTCAAACTACGAGTCCCAGGAAAGAAAATTCGGGTGATTCATTATTCGTTAGATGATCCTTTTTAGGGGTCTATTACGTGTCAGAGACTTTGTTAGAGACCAGAGGAACAGAGCTGTAAAACACAGACTATAATTCCTGCCTATGTGGATTTCATCTGTTCTCTTAGAAATACTCAAACTAAAATTTAAAAACCTACAAGTAAAGTAAGATGTCCTTACCAAAGTAAAATACAAAAGCATGTATTAAAACATAAAATCTAAATCCTCAGTGCTACCGAGAAAAAGAAGGGGGTCAAAATATATTGAGAACAGGGAAATTTTCTGAATTTTTGAATGAGCAGTCAGGGGAGGCATAGTATTCAAGTCAAATTGTGAAGGAACGTGGCCATGGACCTTTGGAAGATTTGGGAGAGAACTTTGCCAAGTGCAGGAGGTGCATCTGCAAATCCCAAGAAGAATGAGCACTGTGTTTGCAGAACAGACAAGAGATCAATAGATGTAGTATTACAGTATGTTCGGTGACCTTGTCAACAGTAACATCCTCAATAGATGGACTTTCAGAGAGATGAGAGAGAACACTGGAGACTGTATTAGTGCATTTGAAGAAAGGAACAAAATAAGAGGCTGGAGTGATACTGAGAACTTTGTTTTGCTTTTGCTTTTCTTGACATAAAAAACAGCAAAACAGAAGAGAAAAATTATATTGCAAAATCCTTGTGTAACTTCAAAGACAGGGATTTAGTTTACAAGCCTGACTGGAGTGAATGAAGTGTGACCCAGGTACTGAAACGTTGGGGTGGGAAGTGGTTGTAGGCAAATAGGACAATTTAGCCAGAGAATAAGTTTGAAATTTTACTGGAACTAAATTATGAGGGGTCTTCCATGACATACAATGTTGGTTGGACCTAGTCCTTTTATAATTTAAAGAGTTTGGGGTAAAAGAATTAAATGTTCCAAGGATATATACCAGGAAGATGGGACTTGTGAGTTTGGAGGCCTTAATGGGATTTAAACAAATGAGATGGCAAAAGCAGGGCCATTCTAGGAAAGGTCAACAGTAATGATGATCTGACATAGTGATAACTTGTTTATGGGGAACCAGTAGGAAATGAGCACAGGCTCAAAGGATGAACGTGGGGGGAAAGAGTGGAAAATGGGAATGACATTGCAAAGACTCTGAAATGAGCCTGCTAACTAGGGCCTGACTCATGGATTACCTCTGTGACCCTGGGCATGATAGCTAGTTTCTCATTCTCTTTTTACCTAGGTATTTTTCTTAAACAGTGATTTTAACCACACCTCCCTCAGTAAAGAACTGAAATGTATGATAGAGATGAAATGTTCTCTGTCCCTGGGACCCTATAAATTCTTACCAGATGTTAGCTAGTATTTGCAGCATCTTGGAGCTGGGAGCTTACATGAGAGTCTGGTATCAAGTTTATGGAGGTCATGAGAAGAAATGATTGAACATCCTATGATTTTATGAAGTAGATTATATTATATAAATCTAAATATTGATCTCTAATACTCAAATTTATCATTTCAAACACCATGGCTTGTAACAGGATTCATCTACTGTGACCCTTGAGATAATACAGAGGTCAAAACTGCTCTTAAAGTTTGGTATTTAGAAAGCTTGAGCTCTGGAAGTAGAAAACATATCTGAATAGTTCTCATAACTTTAAAAAAATCACATTTTAAGTAAACACAATGTGTATCCCCATACTGCTGCCAAATTTTCATTTTTATGAATCAAAAAGGATAAAAACAAAATTGAATGCACCACAAAAATTTCTGTCATGTCTCCACATTGAGAATTACTTTAATATGGCATCCAGTACAACCATAGAGAAGAATGAAAGAAGAACTTAGCATTGTGCTTTAGTCTACTTCAGGAAGGGTTCAATACATTTACCAAAGTTCCAAAATAAAATTACAAACTTATTTCACTACCACCCACAAGGGAAGATTGCAACTTCCATGTTCTTTTTTCTTAAAATTTCTTTTGAGTATATATATATATATATATATATATATATTAATCAAATTGGAGGGTTCTTTCTCCCAGTTTTCCAGCTCACTTCCTCTCTCTACATGTGTGTGGCTTTCTCCCTAAGAAACAGCCTCAGTTATCATTCTGTTCTGCGTTATGCATTAAAGATCACAGCAGGTAGGTCTTTAAAAAGTAATCATAGATTCTGTTCCGTTTAGGACAACACAGCTCCTATCTGCAACTGAGGTGGAAGTGAGAGAACAGACTGATTTGGTTTTTGCAGTAACAGTTTTCTCTCAGCATCAAGACACTTCATCAAAGAGGTGTTGAAATGTATCTAGTAAATTCATGCAAAGGTGTCCTTTAATCCTGAGGAACTATCGGGAATTGAAATATATCAGGCATCAGGGGTCACATGAGCAACATGATACCAGTTATCAGGCCATTTTGTGTTCAGTTTTCAAAATACTGAGTATCCCAGTGTTGACATGTGAACAAAAGGGCTGATTATATTTGCAATACACATTTTCTTCCTAAGTTTTATTGGCAAGTTCCTGGATCAAGAGCAAACAATGGTTCCTTGTGTGATTGTGTTAACAGTTTCCATTAATTTGAATGCAAACTTAGTAGGGTATTGGGCAGAAATATAATTTCTCTATTAATTGGTCATAATGGACATGACAAAATAGCTCCCACAAACAGATTTAAAATTTCCTAATAGGAAATAATCCTATGAAAGTATTCTTAAAATATGTATATGATTTTTTTAATTGGTGATATTTTGGGAAGTAAAAATAGTGAAGATTGCTAATTTGCTACAATTTGCAGCTAAAATGATCAGAGGGTTTATGGAGGTGTGTAATATACATCTAAACTTTGGTTCTTATGGGTACCTTTTTGTTTTGATAATAGCAGCTGAGACTTATTATGTGAAGCTACCCGTCTTAAGTCACTTTCTTTGCTGGGATACGATGACCAACACCCACAACTTAGTGGAGGAAAGCTTTATTTTAGCTCACATTGTGGGAGTCTTGTTTCAATTGTGGTTGGCTGGAAGTAGCAGCATGGAAGAGAGTCTTGCATAGAACAGCTGCTCAAACATCACAAGAGAAAAGAAAGGGCTAATGGGGAGAAGCCAGGGCAAAGTCAGACATTCCAGGCGACACCTTCAGTGGTCCACCTCTCTGGACTAGGCCCCACATACTGGCAGCTTGCAATATCCATGCATAATCCTCGATGTCCAGTTAACTCCCAAGATTCAATCAACTTCCGAATCCAAGAGGCTTTTGGGTAACTTCCAGGTCCACATCATCATACTACCTGTTCCCTATAACTATTATCTGTCGCTTGGCATCAGTGTGGCTTATGCAGAGGACCAAAAAGAATCAAGACCAAGAGAGTCAGGTTTGTGGTCAGATCCTAGGCAAATCACAGGAACACAATGAAGGCCTGGGTTCTCATTTTTAGAAGAAAAATACTAGTTCTAATGCTAACAAAATACTTGTAGGGCTATTGTGAAGGTTACTTAAGCAATTATTTTTTAAAAGACAGCTCAACAGATATGGATACCTAGAAGCTGATGCTGAGGCAGAACAACATGACCAATACTAACGGGAAAGATTGCAAGCTGATGACATGAAGGCAATCCCAGATGGACATCATAGAATGTACATGGCATCCCAATAGATTTACTTTCCCAAATGATAGTTTTTTATCAATGGCTGGACTTAAAAGTTTTGGCATGATTATAAATGATATACACCTTATATCAAATGAAGGGTCAGATTAATGTGTACTTGGTGTTCCCCATGGCATTTTGTCATCAGGGGCCTATTTGGTCCTGGCTTTAGCTTCCCAAGGACGAAGTGCAGCCAGGTGAGAGGCCAGGAAAGGGAACCAGGTCCCCTCACCTTCAGCGCATAGTCAACACAGCCATGGAAATCAGTCTTCGGTGCGATCATGGCTAATTTTATAGAATGAGACGGCATCACTTGTCTAGAGCATGTTTATCTCAAGATTGATAAGCGTTCTAATGACAGAAGAAATAGTTTACTTTCAATCTTTTTAAGTAATTTTAAACATCATAGGCACAATGGAAGCCATGTAGAATCAGAGATAATTGAGACACAGAAAGCATCTAGTACGTTAATTTATGGATTGTACTGTTAATTTCATGTGGATTTCAATTTCTCAACAGCTTGCAAATGGGCCACTCAAGTATTCACAAGCAGAAGTTTCTGGTAGCTCATCAGTCATGAAGACCACAGAATGTAGCTTTCTGTGTTTACTGTTTTCTTTTACATTATGTCCAATTCTGAGTCACAAAGTCTAGCAATGTGGTACACAGGAGCTCTGTTTAATCTGAATCCCTCCACAGCGAAATAAGAAGGGCTTGGAAGCAAATACAGCCTGGGTTCAGATCTTCCTAGAAAGTTCATCTCATTAGTAAGAGTAGCCCACTGATCTTGGGCCACGGATTTCTGTTTTCTGAACACGGTTTGTTCTCCTTCTGTAAATTGACGGGACTAAATCATAGTGCACTGGCACAGACAATGAGGGAAAGTGTGTGGAAAACGCAAGGCAATTGGGTAGTACATTTTAAGTCTGTAAAAAATAATTAAACTTGTTATTCTTTTTCAGAGTATAAGGGGAGTAAAAGCATGCACGTGCAAAAAAATGGTTTCAGTCAACGTGGAGTCTCCCTCCAGAGAGAAGGGATTCTAAAATCAAAGGAGTACATAGTTAGAACAAAAGATACCTACAGTCCTGTACACCACAGCCTAATCCTTCAGCATTTAGCTTTTATCCCGCGGCATTTTGAGCTTGGAAGACTTTTGTGTGTTTATGTTTTCACTGAAAGGAAAGTACAGTGGGGCTGGAGAAATAGCAGAAGTTAACAGAAGTTAATGCACTTTCCTAGTAAGCACAAGGCCCCAAGTTCAACTCCCCAGCATCCTTTAATAGCTGGGCATGTTGGTGCATACTGGCACTCTGGAGGTTGAAGCAGGAAGATTGCTGTGAGCTACAGGCCTCTATGGGTTACAAAGTGAGGTCAGGATCATTCTGAAATACAGAGTGAAACCCTGTCTCAAAAAAAAGAAAGAAAGAAAAGAAAAGAAAAGAAAAGGAAAGAAAAGAAAAGGAAAAGGTATAGACATACCACTTCATGTGTTATTATTATACATTAATGGGAAGGTGGTGACGGAACAACTAAATAAATGCTTAGGACAAATTATTGCCATGGCAGAAGCTCTGCTAACATCTGCTGCTTATTTGGGGTCTAAGTAAAGATGAACCATCAAACTCATTTTTTTTTTTTAGAATCAAAAACTTACTTCCAATATACAAAGGCCTCTTTTTTATCTCTCTTTTAAATTTTATTTTCAGTGATGAATTCCATTAGGAGGAACATTTGCATTTTCACATTAGTCTTCTCTGAATATGCATGGCTGGCTGGATGGTGTCTGACACCTTCACAGAGCTTCCTCCGGTGAGCTTACCATTACTAAATAAATTGCATCCATTTTATTAAAGATACGCTGAGACTACTACTTAGGTAGAGAAAGCAAAGGGCCATGAGTAGCTAGAGCTTCCATGGCAACCCTGTCGGGGACGATATAATTGATTCATACGGTCCCTTTTGCCACGTATTGATTCTGTGCCAACACGCCTTGAAAACTGTCCATCATTGTACAGAGCTATTTATAGAACCAGTCCTGCTGTGAGAAATAAATAGTGATAGAACGTACAGAGACAATTACTATACTAGAAAGAAAGACAGAAGACACTCCAGGCTTGCTTGTCACTTGGTAATCGATTATGAACCAAGTTTCAGTAATTAGATAGTAAATACATGCGCAATTTACAGAAATAAAATGAAAAAGTTGCATCAGATCTTTCTTAAGAGGGGATCAGCAGAAGGGGACAAAAACCTAAAACCTCAAGCTCCTTGTTGTAAAGTGATAACTTAAGGGCACATAAGAATAAAGATTCAGGCTCTGCGACAAAGCTTGGGGAGCATCCTCATTCTCATGCCTTTTTTCATATATTAAAGCATAGCTGACTCTAAACAGAGAGACTAAGATACAGAAATGAGTGGATTTCTGCAAACCAAAGTTTCAAACTGCAGTACCTCAAATGTAGTTTGCAAAATACAGTAATTGATATTTAGATTGACTGTTATATTTGTCAGCAGCACCAAAGAGGTTTGGGTTGTTTGGCTGAGAGGTGGGTGTTGACTTGTTGCTGTTGTGGTGGTGGTGGGAGTGGTGGGGTGGTGATGCATGATGTGGGGGGTGGGGATGTGCTTTTTAGGTAGGACGTCATTTGCACTATACTAAGTATGTCAATGTCCTGAACAAAGTAGATTGTTCAAGCATCCAGTTTGCTCCAGGTATTTACATATTTTGCATTTCCTCCTGCCCCACCAGGTTGGTTAGATTTAATAGCCTGCTGATTGAGAAGCCAGTCTCCAATGATTTTCAAGTTATCAGACAATTCTTTTAGATTATATGTCATTTTTTGGTTACAAAACATTCGTGTGATCTAACTTTAAGCAGTTCTTTATTGGTATTTAAAGCCATAGTACATTTCTTTAATGAAAATGTTCCAATAGATGCACTTTTTCTTTTTTATTGCACAATATTAGCTTGTGTTAGCAGTGATAAGAATCTACCTTTTCTTTTTAGAGCATATAATTGGAGTAGCAAGTTATCCTAAACTCTGTAAGTGGAAACTCAACACCTTCCTGTCTTCACCTTTAGTCTGAAATAGTGTCTTCGATATTTATATATTGACATATCAGTAAATATTTCAGAGCTACATGAAGCCCACCACCTTTTCTCTCCCAACTACATTGAGTCAGGCCATATTTTCAACCATCAAAATGTTTTTATTTTCAACAGTTTCCAGATATCCCTTAACACAAGGGATATTTATACTTGCAGCTATATATTTGTATATGATTATAGAGTTAGTCTTTTTATTGCTATGTTCATTTTATTTATATTTGTCAGTATTTGTGAAGTATGTAGTGATGGCTCGTTCTCCAAGGAGGTAAAGCACGTAGATGAAGCCCAGAGATATGACTGGGTCACCAGGGCACAGATCTCAATGGATGAGTCCATTGGTGAGGTCACAGCTGACTGCTGCTGGAAGGCCAGCTGGATTTCAGGAAGGAGGGTTGCGTGGAGGACAGCTGGGCTGGCAGGGCAGACTTTTCCCCCATTTTATTGATATGTATACATGCAAAATTTACGGTTTACAGTGGAGTTGAGCATTTTGTGCACCTACGTATCTTGTCAAGGTGACAAGGGCTTTCCCACTCTTTTTGTCCTTCCCCCTACCCTCTCCTCCCTCACCCTACCCCCCTGTTTCACTTTGTTTTCGTTTTAAGTTCCATAAGAGTTGTGGTCTGGGACTCTCATATCAGAGAGACCATTTGATATTTCACTTTCTGCTTCTGACTCACTTCACTAAGCATGGTGTTCTCTAGTTTCTTCCATTTGCCTGCAAAAGCCTCCACGCTGTTGGACCTTACAGATGCATAGTATTCCATTGTGTATAAATACCACAGTTTGTGTATCCACTGGTCTGTTGATGGGTATTTTGGTGTCTTCCATATTTTAGCTATTGTTAGTTGTGCTGCTATGAACATGGATATACATATATCTCTGTTGTGTGTTGTTTTGGCCTCTTTTGGATATATTCCCAGGAGGGGTGTCTCTGGATCGAAGGGGACATTTATTTGTAGTCTTTTGAGAGATCTCCATACTGCTTTCCAGAGTGGTTGTACAAATTTACATTCCCACCAGCAGTGTAATAGAGTTCCTTTCTCCCCACAGCCTAGCCAGCACTGATTGCTATTTGTATAGGCCATTCTCTCTGGAAGGTGATGGTATCTGAGCGTTGTTTTGATTTGCATTTCTCTTAGGGCTAGAGATGTTGAACATCTTTTCATGTATCTATTGACTATTTGTACTTCTTTGTGAGTGAACTGCCTCTTCATTTCATTTGCCCACTTTTCAATAGGATCCTCTATTTTGGTAGGCTTATTTTTCTGCAGCTCCCTGTATATTCTCGTTATGAGCTTCATATCTGAGATGTGGGTGGTGAATATTTTTCCCAGTCTGTTGGTTCTCTTTTTACAATGTTGATGGTTTCCTTTGTTGCACAGAAATTTTTTATTTTGACAAAATCCCATTTGTTAATAATGGGGATAATTTATTGTGCTCTTGGTGTCTTGTCAAGAAAGTTTTTGCCTACCCCTGTGTCTTTTAGAAATTTGCCTAAGGGTAGATTTTTATCCTCACCCTTTCCTTTGTTTCTCTGGATCTCATTTCTCTCTGGATCCTGGCTGTGATGAGGGGAGCAGGTTTCCCTCAGCTACTCTTCTACCATGATGTTATTGTCTTGGAAACACTGACTTTGGTCTGACTATGGTATGAAATGAAGCCAAAATAAACCTTTCCTCCGTTAAGTTATGCTTGTCAGGTATTTCATCCCCAAAATGAAAAGGAATGGATATTCTATTTGGATTAAAGTACAGAAAGGGAATTCAGGAAGGCTCCTAGCTTGCACACTGTCTTTATAATTTTAATTATTTCAGTTTTTTTCTAAAATGTAACATATCATACAGCTGGAATTGCATTTTCCTTTCTTTTCCAGTCCATTTTCCTTCTCAGCCCTATTCTGTCAGTAAGGTAAAAATGCTTATTAATTTTTATGTTCCCTCAAAATTTATTTCAAAACATATACAGATACATGTTTCTGTATATGAGGAGTAAATAGTACTGTGAAGGGATTCCTATTTTCATAAATAATGCAGTATATTATTATTACTTTCATGGTCTATATTGTTTTTGAGACTTATGATTTTCTAATTATCAAACTAGTTCATTTTTGAAACTGTGGAATGTACAAATTTTTCAGAACATGTGGAAATCTACTTCATCCTGCTTCTCCAGCTGCTACTCTGAAGCAAAGCAACGTCACATTCGCTCTGGATGACTGAACAGTCATCCTACAGTCCCTACGCCTCCTGCCTGTGCATGTCTCAAGTCTGTTATCGATAAACCAGCCGGAGTTATCGTCTTAAAATGTGAGATCAAGTACGGCCTGCACAAATTAACATTCCTCAAGTGACTTCGTTTCTCACTTTACAGTTCAAGCAATGCTACATTTGGAAATTGTTTCTAGGTAAAGAGGCCTCTATAGGGTAAACGTTTGTAATTGAAATATGGCTCCCTCCTTATTACTTTCTCAATTAGTCATATAAATACATAACTGAGTGGTCATACAAATTTGTCATCACATTATTGTAAAGTGCTTTTAATGGCTTCAAAGTACCCAGTGTATGGCTTTGTCAGTAATAAACAGCAAATAATCATTTGTTTATGTCCTTCATCATTGCGGACAGCTCCTGTCCGTTAACACTAAGTTTTCTTTATATTCCCTTATGCTTGGCTTCCCCCTGTAAAAATTTAGTAGTTTTATCAAAGCAGGTGCACATTTTATATTTTAATGATGCATTTGTGGCTCCCCTACCCACAATCCAACTTGTACTCTGGGATAGATCTTCGTTCCATCCTAATATCTAAGAAAGAAAAATTTTATAACTTGGGATCTTCTACTACCAAAGGATCATTTTCTCATAGACAAACCCTTTTCCACATTTACACTCATTCTTTGGTGATAGATATGGCTATTATTCCATTTTACACGTGCAAAGATTATGTACCATCATTTTCTCACTCTTAAGGAATGAAAAATTACAGAATCCACATTGCAAAACTCCCAAAGTAAAATCTGAGAGCCTCTTAACAGCTATCTACCTCCTGGTTTGGGGTTCAGAAGGTTCTTCATATGTCACCTCTGAGTGTTTTCCCAAGGTAATATTGTTTAAATGTTGCTTGAATTTATTTTTTTAGCCAGTATCAGATCTTTTTTACCTTTGATTGAATTTTTAAATAGAGACACTTTAAACAACTTAGGGGAAAAAATTGTCATTCAAGTTCAGGTTGTATGTGAATGTGCTCACATGAGTATGTGTGTCTGTGGGCGGGGGGAGAGAAGGAGGGAGAAACAGAAAGAGAGAATATGTGCTTTCAGTTCTAAACTAAAATTTAGATTGCTTTTATTTTGATAAATTCTCATTGACTTGGTCTGACTTTCAGGACAAAACCAATGAAACGCTGAGGAATTTGGAACACAATAAAAATTAATTCAGTCAAGTGGCTACGAGGAAAGAAAGTCCGACGCTTTTCACTTGAATTCACGGTCATAATTTTGGCTACTGATTATACATTGCTTACCATACCAGATAGCCTGACTTCATTCTTACACAATTTCTAAAGCTTATTTTCTTCCACTTGCTGGTATCTTTTCACACACTCCATCGCCTAGTGTGCTTCCATTAGTGTCATGAGCTCCTACACACGCTGATTCGCTTGCCAACAGATCGTTGGCTTCCACAGCCCAGAAGGTACCTGATGCACTTTGTGAAAGGCACATGCTCTGGGCTCAGTCCTACTGACTCCAGGATGTAGCCCAAGTGTGTTTGCTCGATGTGGTTTTTAGACCTGAGGGTCAAAGCTCTTGTTTACAGCTGGTGAAAGGCAGCTCTGGCAGACATCCACAGTGTCAGTGTCTACTGATGTTGGCAAGTGGTTTAAGTGAGCCACTAAGCAGTAGTATTTGTTCAGCCACTAGTAAGAGGTATTCTGAATCTTCGTTAATAACTGAATGTCAGCTTGAGGGCAGGTAAAGATGTCATTTCTTCCAGTTATCTCACTGACTTTATTGAAAACTCAGCTTTAAACAACAACTTCTGCTTTTTCACTGTCACCCAATTAAGCTTGAAGCTTTTATTTTACTTTATTTTACTTTAAGATCTCTGTACTTCTCCAGCAGGAAAGAGGCATACAAGGAACAGTCTCCACAGCACTGCAGACAAATAATAGATTCGTAATGACTGGCAAAGACATAAGCTATTTTGAGGATAAATTTCCCATTCATATGCATCCAGACTCCAGGAAAGTTTTTTTTTTTTTTTTTTAACTCAACTTCTTAAGAGTGCTTGGCACTCTTGGCTGAGCTGTAGACATTGGAAAGATACTTCGCATATTTCCCGACACAATCCTTTTGAGTTAAGTCAAGCTTTGTCACTGAAATCAGTGGTGTGGAGAACTGAAATCCATTAATCTTGGAGATTTTTTTCATATATAATGTGAACTTTGGGGAAAATTCTCTGTCATATGTAATAGAGCTCTTCTACTGAGTTGGTGATGACTGCAGGTAAGTTGGAATTAGAATGCTCAATGGTTGGCACATTCTTAGTTTTAAAAATCAAAATGAACCTCATATTCCCCCAAAATTATGTATTTATAACCATGGAATTGATTTGGAAGCTTGTAATTTCAATCCTCTGACTCGTTTTTGGAATTTCAAAGAAGTATAATAATGTTTTAACAACTCTCAGTTTAATTTTCTGTTAATAGGTATTTATGGAGAGCTAATTGCTAAAGAGTAAGCTAGCCCCTTACAGATGCAGCAGTGAGCCAAAGACACCAGTAACTGTTACCTTGATCTGCCTAGCATCAAGGCATGAATTAGTCAGATATGCAATTTTAAGTTAATCTTGAAAGTATCAAAATACTTTGAACAAGACAGAGCAACTGGTAGCGGAGGGAGCACATCCCAATTGACACATCCTACCCACTGGAGGGAACGGCAGACGTTTTAAAAATTCACGCTCAGGAAGTAATATGAATTAATGTAGATGATGGATCAGTTAAGAATGAAAAGGAATAAAAGGAAATATTTTCTTCTGACAGAGATGACTACACTCATTACAATTTTTAATACTTAAAATTACAAAAACGAAACAACAACAACAACAACAAAAAGACATACTGCCAGAGCCAGAGCTCATCAAAAGGGAGAACATTTCCAGTCGTGAATGTAGAAAGATAAAAATGAATGTACTAGATCCAAGATCATGGTGAGGATCATGACCTTCATTCTAAGGGCAAGGGTAAACATGGATGAATTTTACACGGGGCAATGATCTGATCAGGTGTGCATTAAAAAGACATCACTCAACTGAAAATTCAGGGCAATTATAGCTGGGACTGACAACTTCAAAGACTTAGGTAATGACGGAAGAGGGTCAAATGAATATATTCAAAGTAAATCTTGTAAATACTCAGCATCCAACAATAAGCTTTCATAAGTGCATTTGGGGGTTAAAATTTTGACAGTATCTCAATCTATTACCCAAAATACTTACATGTCACTGGTCACAGACTTTAAAATTCTGCACTAAGAAAAAGTACATGAATGAAAATGGTAAATGAATGAAAAGCAATAAAACAAAAAAACTGAAAGTGGCACATGAATGGTACATGAATGAAAAATAGTACGTGACTATAAATTTAATTTCTGCACTAAAAATGGTATATGAATGAATTCCCAAAATTACATGTTAAGTGCAACAGCTTTTACCTGTAAGTTCCAGCTAGTTAGGAGGCATAATCACAAATAGTAATTGACCTAGGATTTGGGGGCGTGCTTGAATAATACAGTAAGACTCTGTCTCAACAAGTCTCTTCATCTGGACCGGGAGGTTAACTTGACGGTACAACATGTGCTCGGCATGGGTCATTCTGGGTTTAATTTGCAGCATGAAGAAAGAGAAGAAAGGATAAGAAAAAAGCTGTATGTCAACATTGACACTTTAACGGCTACAACTTCAGACCGGGAATGTATTTGCAAATGGAATATTTTTAAAAGTGATTAAGTTAAAATGAGTCCATCAGGTCCATCCTTACTTCAACGTGATTGGTGCTTTACGAGAAGGGAAATGATGGACATATGAAGAGATACTGGTGATGGGAACACACAGAGCAAAGTCTATGTGAGGCCACAGCCAAACACGGCACATGCAAGCCAGGAAAGAGGCCTCAGAGGAAGCCAACCCCAATGACACTTTGATCTTGGACTTCCAGCCTCAGGAACTTGGTAAGTTAAAACTCTGGGGTTCATGTTTTACCCAGTCTCTGGCACCTCGTTATGGAAATGCATTGCCCATGCTGTAGCTCTTTCTTCAAGCAGTTTATGGTTTAGTGGGTAACAGAGATAAACAAAATTCCAGAACGGGACAGAATGAGTCTATTGCTAAGGGGACCTTAAGGTCTGATGGAGAAATTAACCAACATGATATCTAAGCTGAATGCTAAACATGAATAGTTCATGCATAGATGAAGTTGAAAGAACATGGGGTTTAGGAGAGCAACACACAGATCCTGGTGTGCCAAGTGTGACGAGCTGAACACCTTGCGCAGAATCATTCAATTCCATTTGCTCAATTCTGTATAAGCTTATCCATCACACTGTGTTTGAAACCTATTAATATTTCACCTGTACTAATGCTAATGTCAGTTCATTGATTGGTTTCCTTGTTCCAGTCTTGTTCCCCAGTACCCTGCCTCATCCCGGTAGCCAGTACGTTCTTATGAAAACCACAATTAAATCATTATCACTGCGCTACTGAAACAGCCTCAAGAGTTTCCCATATCACTTCCAAATAGGTGAGTGAATAATTCTAAAATCAAATACTTGTGTGAATAAACAAGTACCACCTTCACTGCAAGTTTGACGTGATTTATACTACACAAACCACTCACACCTTATTTCTTCTACAACTCCCCACCTCCCTAAGCACAACGACTTCTTATATAAACACGGCAAATTCATTCCTACCTTGGAGACTTCACCTACTTTTTCTCTAAAATACTTTTCACCAAGTGTTCACATGGCAATCTCTTCAGGACTTTCAGACCCTAAGGAAAATACTGCTTCCTGAGGAAGGTCCTCTCTAACTCTATCTAAATGTCTCATTGTCACTCCCTCCTGGCCTTGCCTATTGGTTCACTTTAGATTTTAGTGCTTTTCCCGATCATTTCTTTCAATCTGTAGTTTAAGCCTCATGGCAGCAGAAGCCTCAGCTCTCTGTGTGCTGCTTTATCCAGCACAGTGACTGGCAAGCTGTATGAGTTAAGCAACTACGTATTGAATGAAGAGAGCTAAGCCATCCAAACTGACTCTGATTGTTAAGGAATATCATCCAGCCATAACACAAAACAATGAACGGTGGAAAGGTTTTGAACGTTTCCCAAAAAGTAGAGATAAATTTAGTTCCATAGTTCAGAAAAGATAAAGGTGCATTAAATCCCATCCCTGACCTATACAGAATAAGATGCAGCACGTTAATCCTGTGCCTCAAAGAATGGACTGAATGTGGCCCACGTGGCCACAATCATGGTAAATCAAAAAGGACAGAATTGATCCAAAAAATTTGCCAACTGGTATTGTCCCTTGACTCTGAGCAAGACACTTAAGCATATAAAGTATCCTGTGAATTATGGATGACAACACTGGCCAGGTCTGTATCTTTTAAAGACAGTTTAAGAGGTAATGGGATTTTTAAGTAGCTGAGCTCTCAAGGGAGAAGGTTGAAAGGAGAGAGGAAGTAGATTGCAGCCAAATATCCTACTCTACTTGTATGCAATATAATTCACCCTGATTTACAGAGTTGTTCCTGGCACTAGGAGGGGTACTTGGGCACTTTCCTGAAGATGATGGCCCACTGTGTAGCTTCTATGCTTTAAAAAGAAATTATAGTGTTTTGGGACTTCATAGATTCAGAATATTGTTAAAAAAAAGACCTAAGAGAAAGTAGATTGAGCTTATATATAGCAATGCCCTGGATTACCAAAGGCATAGTTACTCCAAAGGGTAGTCACTTCTAATGCTATTCATGAATTTGGAGGCATAGATTTTGATGACTGTGTTGGTGAAAATACTGGAGAAGTGGGGGAGCTCACTAACGCTGTCTTGGAAAAAGGCTTCTGTGGACAAATTCTATCCAGAGGAATAAGAGAGCAAGGGCTTCAATAACTTAAGCTGGAATCAAGAAAACTCCATCAGAAAATGAATTGGGAGTTAAACACCAAGTGCCCTGCACTGTTATCCAAGAATCCTTAACCGGTTCTGGCCTAAATAGAAACAAGAGAACCAAGATGGCAGCTACACAATACACTAGATAAGAATGCCTGCATCGAAGCCTGTCTCTTTCACTCTTCAGTAGGATGACCTGAACAAGTGGCTTTACTTCTTTGAGACTCAGTTTCTTCGTATTCACAAGAGATCAATGCTAAAACTGACAGGATGAATCCAAGATTAAGAGGATTTGCATATCTTAAAGCTCTGGCTAAGTTTTAGCTACACAACAAAGGCTCAGTCAGGTCTGGCTTCCATTGTCATAGGTCATTACTATTAACAACGCAGCACGAATTGCTATTGTGAAATTCAGCAACTGTGGTGGATACATGGGACAAGTGAAGGGCGGAGCCCACCACAAATCAAACGCTGAAAGACTCCTTTGGGACCTGACTGAAACAAATACCCACTGGAGAAGCGCTATCACCCTAAGTGCCACTAATAATCAGGCCAACATTCTCAATAAGTTTGCTGACCAGGTCAAAACTAGCTCAGATAATGAGTTGATTAAGCACAACTTCAAGAGAACTGGGAAAAAGTCTGAAAAGTCTGATCTAATACCTATTAACCTGAGACAAAAAGAAATATTACTGTTATTTCTTTCTAAGACTGTACTTGGTCTTCAATGAATAGTATAAATTTTGGGAAAATGACGTTTAAATCGCCAATATTCTAGAAACAATAAAACAGTTGACTATTACATGTCAGAACCTGGTGGGTTATATGTAATTGCATTTTTCATTATGCTTCTGTACCCTTTCTCTTTCTTAACATGGAATTAGTCCTCTTAGGCAATAACTGAAAATGGAACAACTCCTGAGACAATCATTTCCTTCAAATAAATAGGCAAGAAGTTCCTCAAATACTGCATGATCTCTGTTTTGCTGGGCATACACTCAGTCCCCCAAATTAATCTGTGTTTTGGGCCACAATTTGCTGCCGTTTCGATTCTAAGCCAATGTGAGTAGAGTTATGAGAGGCATTCATAAAGGAAAACAATTAGGGAAAGTATTCTGTATATTCTCTGTACCTCGTGATGGTAAACCATATCAAGTTCTCCCCTGGTGAGACACATCTTGACAAAGAAACTCATGAATTCATTTCTTAATGCTTAAAGTTTTTCTGAGCATTACCATTAGCCACACATGGTGTTAGGCAATGCCAAATATCCAGTGAACAGGAAACACTGAGTTGCAGCCTCCTAGAAATTCCAACATAAAGAGAGCAAGAAAAGCCATATCCTTCATTTTTCATTCCTTAGCTGAAGAACAGGACAAGTTTACGTTGTCCCCATTGCTTGCTGTGCTAAATGCCATGATATTTCGATACTTTAAAATCTTCAGAGGACTAGTTTACCTATACACCAGGCATCATTTTGTAGCTGTTCATCTTACAGCAGCCTGTCTCATCGCTTCATCTCTAAGAAGCAGATCCCACACCCTTGCTTGGAACGGGGCACCTAGAAAGCCCCCCGCTACTTTGCCACCAGTACATTCTAAACTTGGGATTCCCATTTTGGTGAATAAACCACCCAAGGCAAGACAATTTTCTTTTGGTATAAGACAGTGGAGACAAAAATAGAAGCTGTGTTTTGGAAGCCAGAGCCCGGAGGTAGATTAATTCCAAGTGAAGCCCAGACCACATTATCTTCAACCTGAGCAGGCAGGAGAGAAAGGGAAAGGATATCAATTGCTGCCATTGCTTCCACATCCCACGATGGACAGCTCAGTGGGAACTAAATAATTAGTAATAGCCATTGTGTTTTTCTGTATCACTAAACCAGAAATGGATATTCATGAAAATGTCACTACACAACCTAGAGGAAAAATAAGGAACAATGATCAGTTTGACATTTCAAATAAGAGACCTATTTTTTTTGGTTCAATATAAGAGTTTCTATGCAACATGCAATTACATTTTTACCAGATTTCAGGTGTGCTTAATTACCGTATTAACCCTTTTGTTAAATGTCTCCAAAAATATTTTTGCTTACTCTTCTGAGAATGTCTTTTTATGAAGCACAATGATCCAATCAACAAATGACACATCATCAAGAGTAACTTGTGAAAAGGGCAAGACTTCAAAATTGTACCATGAAGAAAAGCTTTCATTTCTTGAAAGACGAACAAATATATACTCAAAACAGACAGCATTGAACTTTCAGGGTTAAATGGGAAAATTTCCCAGTAAAATAATATAAATTGATGATTTAACCTCTGTCTCCACAGATCTGGCATGCTAATGGAATGCAATATCGCTTGTTAAAATCACATCACAGTAGCACTTGGTACTTACAGCATTCAGAAACCATGCACAGAAAAGGCAAATATCACATTATGTTACTTTATGTGGAATTTTAAAAGTTTGTCTCATGGAGGTTGAGAGCACGCCCGTGGTTTCTAGAGGCTGAAGATGTAGAAGAGAGGAGAAATGGCAAAAAAGCTGGTGAACTACGTTATCACCAGGTAGGATCAGTAAGTTCTTAAGCGCTTTCACACAGTGCTACAACAGATTGCAATTACGGTCAAGATATTTCAAAATGCTAGAGGAAAGGATTTTGAAAGTTTTCACCTAGGAAAGTCTTAAACTTTTAAGGAAATATACATTTAACTTGATTTAAATATTCTGCAGTGGATGCAGGTGCGAGACATCATTTTAATCCATTGCTATGTACAATGGTTATTTTTTATGCATAAGTTTAAAAATAAACATAATTTTTAAATGCCAACTATCGTTAAAGTGCTTACGCTGCTATGCTAAGCAGTTAGTTTGCCATGAGACACCTCTGGGCCCATTTGACATGCATAACTGATGTCTGAGACAACTCAGTAGAGGAGTTGGGAAGACAGACACATTGTCCCTGGATGGGAGAGGGGAGGTGCACTTACACAGAGAACTGCCCTCGCGGGGACAAGTGGAAGGAGCTACTCGGCGCCTGAGCATAGGTTCCTGAGCAAAAACAAGGTTGCCCTAGAAGCTGCATGTAAATAAACACCGCTCGTCATTATTCAATTAAACATATATTTCCAGTAGGAAAGGATATCATACATTGCATGCATATATATATATATATATATATATATATATATATATATATATATATATATATATTCCATGTGATAGTGATTAAGATATGTGAAATAATACCTTGTAGCACAAAACTTAGAAAAATCCTCATCTGTGCATATACTAACTATACTTGCAATTTGTTTTATTGATTGGAAAATAGTGTTGGAACTGGCCCTATTCCATAGGAAAGGGATTTTTAATAAGTAAATACAATCACGCATTGAGCTTTTAATAGATATATCAAACATTACTGACGCTTTCAAAATAGCTTTATTGAGATAAAATTCACATATCATATACAATTGAGCCTGTTAAAGCACAGTGTTTTGTGAACTCCCTAATGACTGGTATAGGCACAATCACACAACCACAATACAGTCAGCCTTAGAACTTTTCTTCCAGCTCCAAAGACCCTTTAAGAGTCATCCTTTACGTCGGCCCAGCACTCAGGGCTTAGGCAATCTCTGCACAGAGTCACCTTTCCAGAATCTGTCACCACTTATAAAGAGTTACACAATTTGT
>PVKB01000391.1:545672-638725 GCA_004027205.1 Ctenodactylus gundi
TTTTTTTTTTTTTTTTTTTTTTTTTTTTTTTTTTTTTTTTTTTTTTTTTTTTTTTTTTTTTTTTTTTTTTTTTTTTTTTTTTTTTTTTTTTTTTTTTTTTTTTTTTTTTTTTTTTTTTTTTTTTTTGGTTAAAGACAAGCTCTCTCTCTTCAGTCTCCCTGAAGTCTAGCCTGGTCTTGAACTCACTATGAAGTGCTGGGATTATAGGCATGTGCCACCATGGCCAGCTTTATGTGGTGCTGGAGAATTGAACTCAGGGCCTTGGGCTTGCTAAGCAAGCACTTCAACTGCTGGCTCTTCCTCCAGCTCCTAAATCTTTATTTTACACACATACACACACACACACACACACACACACACACACACAAACAATACTGTAATGAACATTCATGAGCAAGTTTGATTGAGTTCTCGTATCTCTTGCTGAATATCTTGGGAATGTTCCTAGGAATGTGACATGCAGGAGTATGTGTGCTCTTTTGGAAACTGCCTTCCATTTTGTAAAACACATCTACCACTTTGACCTCCTGTCTACAGTACACGATGTTTCTAATTTCACTACAACCTTGCCAAAATTTATTATCCATGCTTTTTAACTATAGTCACCCAGACAGTGGAAAGTACTGTGCCATGGCTATTTTCATTTTGCTTTGCTCATGTCTAGTAATAATGAGCCATTTTTCATATGCTTTTTGGTCATGTCCATGTCTTATCGGGCTCACATCTATTTAGACGCTTTGCCTTTTTAAATAGGGTTGATTTTTAAATGTAACTAAGTGGATACTGTACCCAATGAGTATTTTAAAATATGCATAATATTCAAAATACTTTGAATTGTTAATCTCTAATATTTAAAAAGCAACACTTTTTTATATCATTACTATAGTTCTTCGATTAGAACACTTACGACCATGGAAATGGTCATTAAGCTAGAAAATAATAGATTCAGCCCTGGAATTCATGTTCAGCGAACACGAAAGCCCAAGAAGCCCAAGGATATCTCTGATGCGAGGCGGCTATCTGACCACACTGGAGTGCACGTGCAGTTCCTGTGTTCTGCCACCTTCTTCTACACTGAGAGTAACATTCAAGCTGCCCGGCATGTCACCCAAAGTCTCTGTGCATTCCTGATACCTTCTGCTCGTCCAGATCACTTCATGCCTTTCCCTAGCCCTGCATATCACACAGCAGCCAAATCAGTTTCCTAATTTACTTTTTAAAAAGAGCACTCTTCCATCGCCCAGCAAAATTCTACTGAATTTTTGTCTTTATCCCTCACAGGCACGTCGTTTCCCCTCTGTGTCCATGCACCTCGTGAAGAGGTAGATGTGCTTGTGCACCTACCATGATTCTCACATGTGTAAAGCAAAAGGCGTGAGAGCGGACATGGTCCAGTCCCTTACTCCAGAAAACTTAAAAGTCTAGCCAGTGTCCTTGTCTACCACAATCCACCAAACTAGAACGCAGAGATGATATCATTAACTTTTAGAACACCAGCAACAAGCATAATTTCTAGAGAAAACTTCAATTACATAAGGAGCAATTCTGATATTTCATTGGAACTAGTGATGCATATATATTCCATAGGAAGACAGACTCTTGAGAATAACGACAATGAGACAAGATCTGAGCAGCAAGTCTACCGCAGCACGTCCGAGCTACCTGCCACACGCGCTTCAGAGTAAAACTATGTCACCTAAACATGAAGGGTGCAGGTGCACGAGTATGCAAAGCTATAAACCGAGTGATAGTTTTTGGCCTTGAAGGTGTGAACTAACTATTAAGAAGATTATAATCGATGTTTCATTTTTATAGTACATACAAGCATTTTAATTGACCTCAAAAACATTAACTCCGATTGCTATTAGAAAACTACAAAGGCTCTGTTTTAACTTTCAGTGAGTCAATAAATTCAAGAAAGCACAATGACAGCAAATGTCAGTAGGGCCTTAGCACATTCCTGGGCATTCACTTAAGACATGGACACTAGGGTTGAAACAATAATGGCTTTACATGTGGCACTTAGACTACCATAAAGCACAAAATTATTCTTAAGAATTTTTGATAACTGTTTCATCGATGAACAGTTAGCATTATGGGTTTAAAGAAAGTCATTTTATTTAGCTGAACAAACTCAAAATAAAGGCTGATAAACAGGGTCCTTTGAAACTCTCATTAACTTACAATATTTGCATAAATTTCAGCAAAGATGGATGGCTTTAAATGACTGTCACTAATTAAGAGACTAAAATAAACAAAAGACTAATAAAACATTATGTACAAAGACAGACGCATTAGCATATCCTCTCTCATATCTCCCTTACCCTGACAAGAAGACAAATATTCCTGATTACACCTGAAGCAATAACGTAACTGAGGTAATAAATCATTTGAAGGAACCAAAAGGGGCTTCTTTTAGACACACTGATTTAGATATTAGGACTGTCACTGAAATATAAACATAGATGGAATTAAATTTGTTGTGATGATGTATCATTTAAGGATTTTTCTCTTTCCTAGAAAGATCTAATCAGTAGGAGGACATGTGATTCTCTCCAAGATGTAAATATTGGGGGAAAAAATGACTGACTCTTACAAGAAAATTCACTTTCAAAAGTCCACTAGAACAAATATTCATTTTTAGCAAGACATAGATCTAAAATCAAGTCAAATGTAATTTAATCCTTGGGGGTTATATATTTGTCTTTAATCTTAGTATTTTTACTTTATAAGAAGACCTAGAAGATTATTTTAATTAAACTGAATTATTACTTTCATAATGTATAACAAAATTCATTTTATGAACACGAATTTTATTGCAGGAAACCAAAAGCAAGAAGAGATAGACAGCACTCAGCAGAGTTACGTTTTAACTAGCCAGAGGTGGTACCACCACTTATTAGAAAGGCCACAGGTCCAGCAAAGGTTATGCCCTTTGTCACATGGTCCCCTGGAAACCTATGATGTCAGGCATCTGTTGTGTCAGGCATGGTATTCTCTAGTACGTGAATGCAGAAAACAAAGTGATACTACAGTAGTTACTGACTTGAAGCTCAGAGTTTCAAGTTATAAAGAACTGAATTTTTTAATCAAAATTTTCTTCTGGCTCTTCATGCTATTAGAATCATGCTGTGATATTATTTTTAAAGAATTGAATGATTTTCTTCTGTAATGTGATTATCAAGTTCCCCACGGCCATAATTCAATTTTTCACTGTTTATGTATGCAAAACATTTTACACTTAATTCAATTTAAAGGTATCATAGTTGAGTTCTGATTAACAGATGAGTAGTTAATCACTCAAATAATGAGAATCTATGTAACCTATATAAAGTACTTATGGTTACAAATTCACTTACCTAATATCTGAATAATACATTCATTCACCAGGTACTGAATTCCCCCTTGCCTACTGTCTGGCACCCTGGCCTCAGGCAAGGTATGTATTTTCCTAAAGTAAACTTCTCCTTTGTTGATATCATACAAACTTTAGAGGAAGAATTATGAGTCTATAAAGTGACTCAGAACCTTTGAATAAAATGAGAAAAAATAAAATCTATGGCTCCATAATATTATTTCAGTGGTATCATCACTTCCGTAAGAACAATGTCTGTTTTATTATATAAAAGAAAAAATATATTTCTAAATGCAGCATGCCTCAATAGACCATACAACCTAGGGTGCTGGCAATCTTTCCAATTTCCCCTTTCTTCTGGGGATGTCTTCTCTCCCTTTTCAAAATCTCCCTACCCCTATAACACTGTAACAAATAACCATGGAAGTAGTGAGACACCTAAAACATACATACATACATATATATATATATATATATATATATATATATATATATATATATATGCACCAATTAGTGCTCCGTGGGTTTATCATCACAGACCCTTAGAGAATTATGCTCATTTATCCTGCTATTATATTGAAAATGTGGAGCTACTATGGGATAACAAAGGGGAACCACAACAGGCTAGAAACAGACCAATGTATTAAGGAAGCAGAGAAAATCAAAGACTAATCAATAAAAAGAGTGCAGCTGTCACTGAGTTTCATTTCCAGCATCCAGGTCTTGGACCCAGAAAGCTTATCCTTTGAACTAGCCTCACTGTAGTGTATTACTAAATGTCAACAAACCCTTTTTGTCATTCAATTAGTTTTCTTCTGTAACTGATAAATCCTGGCTGACACCTTCCTTTAATGTTGAATGCATTGGTTTACATTCTTTGGCATTCTTTCACTAAATTCTCATTCATTGAATACATACTGTGCTCAGTAGTAGACTCACAAAGAGCTCATGATCTTTTTTTTTTTTTTCCAGTAAATGCTCAGTCTATAGAAGTTACACATGTCGGATCTCACTTGGAACCCCCGAGCTGATAGTAAGATTATTCCTAGCTGAAGACCTTTAAGAACTCACAGATTCCGAAAGAAGTGTTGTGTGTGTGTGTGTGTGTGCGTGCGTGTGTGTATGTATGTGAAATGAAAGAAAAATCATAACAAAAGTAACATTAAAAGAGCTCTTTTAAAAATGGAGTTAGAGCCATTTAGGAAGGATTTATGCACAGGTCATGCCCCTACCTAGGAATTCGAACTTAGACATCAGCCATTGCAATGACCAGGGGCACCTGAAGATGACAAGTACCATATTCACAGATGCTCAAATGCATACCAGCAGGTTACCAGACTCTTGCTTTCTGGACATGTTTCATTTAATACTTTTATTTTAAAAAGGCTTCAGCTAATCCTGAAACCTTCGCTATTTCTCACCATTCAATAGTACATGGAAGCTTCCACTTTTGCTGCCTTCCTCAAAACACCAACTCGGAGCTATCTGATCCTGTCTCCAAGCTGCAATTCCCAAGACGCCCCAAAATGCTTTTTCCCTTCACTGTTGCTGAGTTTGAACTGATCAATGGGTGGGGCTTCTCAAGTCTGACTAAACGCAGAAGCTTCTCAGAAATGAGGCCGCCATATGTTCCTTCTCTGCTCCCAGGTGGAGACCCACTGTACATCTTCTCAGTAGGATGCTCACGGCCAGAAGCTGAAAGACAACCTTGACCTGCATAGACTTTGCCCTCGTGTTCATCCACCGTCGGTCCTACTAAATACTGATTTGCTTTTTCCTGAGAAAGCTATTTTTCTTTTTACAGAAGCTTTTCCCTTCTTCCTTTTCTATAATAATTTCGGTAAAGAAGACACAAACTTTAACTGTGACCTGGCTTGCTAAGGCTTTGGTTGGTGGTTGGGTCTGATATATCTGTATATATAAAACATTTCCTCTTTTGAACCACGTTTGTGCAGTTTAGCTCTTAACTGACAGGCCCCAGCTACTAAACATATCTGAGTAAAAACAGTTGCTTTAAATCTCAACACAGAAGTCACTAATTAAAATAAAGCCTTGATATTCCATGAAAATATGTACAGTCATGCTCTGCATATGGGAATATTTTGTTATTTTGGTCTGTGAGTATAAGGGTTTGAACCTGTATAGAGTAGAAATATCTAGAGTTGGTCACATATACATGTGATGATTTCGTTGCTAACTTCCTGAGGAGTTTCATCTTCATCAAATACTTTCAGTAAATGACATGGGATTAACCAAGCTTCAGTGGAAATGTAATTGTCAGTCTTGGTGGTACCAGCCTGTACTCACAGCACTCTGGGACACTGAGGCAAGAGGACTGCAGCTCCTAGTCCAGACTCAGTAGGTAACTTAGAAAGACTTTATCAAAAAAATAAATAAATAAATAAAAAGAAAAACAGGCTGGAGATGTAGTCTAATATGAAGGTCCTGGGTTCAATATTTAGTACCATTAAAATAACATCACTTCAAAATTCTGAGTGCCCATTTAGGTTCAATCGGGTATATGCTCTGTAAGCTTTCACTTCAACTGCACCTCATCCAGAATAGTTCTCAAAGTGAAGACACCTTTATTTGACTGACATCCACCCCATATTTTCTCTTCTAGGGGACTCTGCTAAGGGTATAAGTACCACATATTCTTTTATTTCAATTGTTCCCCTAGGAAGGCAGTAACCATTCCTCTCAACCTCATCTTATCGGGGAGGACTCTGACACTAAGGATGGGTTCTGTCAGAAGTGACACGGAGAGTGCGGCTGGCACTAAGTCTACAGCACCCATAGTGGACCATCCAGTTCAGGGTTATGCCCATGAGTCTGCAAGAGGTAAGCAGGCAGGTTGGCGTCAGAAGAGAAGCCAGAATGGTGGAAGCTAGAGGAGTCACAAGAGGTCACGACTGAGGGTTGGGAGTGATCTCAGGGAACTGAAAAAGAGAAGTGGCCAGGTTCTTCCTCTACAAATTCTCGAAGGAATTCAACCATGTCAACATCTTAAATTTAGTCCAATGACTCTGACTCAAACTTCTAATATGTTGAATTACAAAGAGTAAGTTTGTGTTGTTCCAAGCTATTAAGTTTGTGGCAATTCATTACAGTTACCATAGAAAAATAATAGAGTTTCACAGAGCATTTTACCAGGGCGGGAAATAAAACACAATATTTACATGGCATCTCCTTCAGCTACTGGGGATGTCCAAACCCTTTGGCTGAGGTAAAAAGGGAACAGGTAGAGAAAGAAAGAATGAGATACAATAGCAACACTTCATCAGTCCTCACTAGAAATTAAATTTAGAAACGGAGCCTTTATCCTTGGGTACTTTGCTAATATAAATGATGTCCAGATAGTCAGGTGACAACTTCTAGAAATCCTTCCATCTATCTGGCTTTGCAAATTCTATTTCCAACCATCCCTTGAGGTGTGAATATTATAAAAGGTCTTAGAAACATCTGGAATAAGGAAAATATTACAATGTATATTTTTGTGCACGGAATAATATCTCATTTATAAATAGAATAATAAACCATTAAGTTTTTTACATTGTTTCTAAAATAAGGTATTATTATGCGTTAATGTTTTTTAAAAATATATAACATTGCTTCTCCCTTGCCCAATGTTCTAGAATTAGTTTAATGAATCTGATAATGCTGTCAAAAAGCCGAAGCGGCAATAGATTACAGTCACGTTAGGGCTTAAAGAATGGAAGCTGGAGGTCAAAATAGTGACGGGGCCATAGATGTTTCTAATAGCTCCCTGCCCTTGAACATGTCCTTCTTTCCTAACTGGGTTCCTGCCTCAGACCTATAAATTGAAGGGTGATGATGGAGCACATGATTAAAAGTCATAAAAATGACAAGTTATTCCAAGATATCTGGGGATAGAAAGCCCCAAGTCAGCTCTTACTTAAGCTATTTTCCAGAAATTGGAAGCAAACACAATCACACACACCATGGGGTCCCTCCCTGGGAGGATGATTTGGGAACATAGCTGAATGAGACTGAAAAGGCAGAGCTCACCGGTTTATTATGGGCAGCTGCAATTTAAAGGTAGGTTGGGCCTGTCAAACTCCTTTTTTCCCCTTTTCCTTCCCAAGGTTAAGCCTTTTCCAAGTCTATTCAGGTCTGCTTTCTCACAATTTTAACAAAATGATGAAAACTGACTTTGACTTAAAGGCTCAGTGGTTAAGTGAACAAATCAGAAGTCATCTGATGTTAGGTAAAGGGGAAATGCATTTTCTTCTTGATTTGAATATTCAGAGAAACCAGCAGTTTGATTTGTTATTTGCAAATCTAACTTCATTTCCTTAATCTGAGCCTTACAAAGGACTTTCAGAACCTCCTAAATTACTATGAATCCTTATGGCATAAAGATGACCCATGCCATTTTAATGGCATGGCATATAAATAAAATCACAAGCGCTTGATCCTTCCACTGAAGTTCCAGGGTCTTCCTTCTTTGTAATAAATTAATTTATTATAAGAAACAACTTAACGTCAGTGATTGAGCAGCATTTTTAATACACACTTGTGCATTTGTATAAAGGAAATAAAATTTTTCGATGGAATCTTTGGAAGCAGAGAACAAACTAGGCACAGTGACAAGTTAGCATAAATATTTCATTTTCCATTTATGCTCAGACTACAGTTCAAGCACCAAACACATTGTTTGAGCCCAAACATATAAAATGAACTGAAAATAGATTGAAATATCTCTCAGTCTCTATCTCTGATTTTTCTCTTCTTGCTAATATCCACAGTAATGAAAAGCATTTGACTAGAAAACTTCAGAGATCACCTGTTCCCCACTTCTTTCTCTGGCACCTATGAAAACTGGTTATAAAGTTGAAGCAACTTAATCAGCTAAAGTAGTTACTCATTAGTAAACCCAAAATAATATCCAGAACTTCACCAGCTATCTCTTTCAAAAATAATTACGAAGTAGGAACACATATCACAGTGAAAGATTTTCTTTGTTTTACTTTTTCCCATGAGCTTTGGGCACCCAGATTTCATGTGTTTCTGACATCAGTACCTCACCGGTGTCTGTAAAGAACTATTCCTTAGTCAGCCCAGGTACCTCTCAGAGGGGCCCTGGGTATGGCCTATGGCTGCAAGAACTGACTAGGCACAGCATACTCAAGGTGGAGGTTCAACACAGAGCTTGGCACCCACTGAAGGCCACTGAGTTATGAGGTGGCCTCTGCTGGGCAGGAGGTAGGCACCTCTATCCACCAAATGGGACCCTCACAGGATGAAGAGAGGGTGTTATCTGTAGCCACCTGGCGCTGTGGAAAGCCAAGAAATAAAGCCATTGGAGAAGCCAGAGCTCAGCAATTAAATGACTTTCTAATGACATATCCAATTAAGTCCCACCCGAATCCCAGAATGACCACCTGGGTTTTACAAGTATGTGGCCCAACAAATTTCTGTTATTTTTGATGAAGCCAATTTGAACAGAGTTTCAAGCCACTTGAGCATTAACTAGGGTTGTGCAATAAACCAAAGGACAGCTGCTTAAATTTGAATTTTAGATAAATGGCAAATGAACTTTCAGCATAAATAATTCCTAGATAATGTTTGGGAAATCAAACCACAGCCTTCATCTTACCTCTCACAGTGAGAATTTTCTAGATGGAGAGCAAGAACAGTGGATAAAGGAAACACAAAAATAGCACAGGGATAGTTTCATGACATGCGATGTGGCATTTTGTACACATCCTGGGAACTGGCTAGCTATCACAACACAACAAAAAAGAGAACGAGTAATGTATTTATCAAGCTGATGTTCCATGACCCTTTCTTCTGTTCTGTTCTTATCCCTTTATCGGTTTCAAACCCAAAGTGCTAGAACTAATTCTAATGAAGACGCAGAAGCAGTCCTCAGGTGAATCATGACCCTGCCTGAGTTCAGCTTTATTTCCCCACGCATTTGCAGACACCGTGTGCGGCCAAGACGTGTGAGAAGGACCCAATTCCTCTACCCAAAGGTCTCATCCACCCAGTGACACACATACAGGTAAATAAAAAACCATTGTCAATGCCTGCCACAATGGCCTGCAGGTGGGGGAACACAGGTTGGCCTTGGAGGCTATAGGATTCGGGTATTTCCGTGAAGAAAGGCAGCGTGTAGGAAGGTGGGAACCACCAACACTGCCCTCTCAATGCCTATTTTGTTTCTCCTCCTCTCTTTCCTTCCACCTTGTTCCCTACAAGGAGGATACTACTGTTTCCCAGACCACCTAGCACTGTCAAGTGCAAAGCTAATTGTGGGGAAGAAGCAGCTGAGCCCAAGGGGACGGGGGAGGGCGGGGAGGGCCCAGGAATGCAGAATTTCAGTCTTTCAGACTTGCATTCAGTCGCTATGCAGACTTGTAGAGGTGGAAGAGATTTTCACTGAGGCCATGATTGTCTGGGTGACAGCCTAAGTGGGAAATTGAGACACGAGTGAGAGGTACAGGTGTGGGCTTAGAGCGCAGTCATGTTGATGCCACAATCTGAGCCTGCCCCACATACTGAAGGGCTTCCAACCAGCAGGCTCCTTCTGCCCCCCGCCCCGCCCCGCCCCCATTGGCTCCTAGAGGTGACCAGGTGAAAACATAAGGCTGTTTTTATCTTATTCTCCACTAACCTAGAATCTCACTTTGATCTAAAAGAAAAAGCCGGGACTTCCTCTTTAAGGAACGAAGCTACGCGAGGACTGTCCCATTTTATAAATCTCCTATGCCTCTTCTCCAAGGGAAACCCAAGGGGCTCCCCAAACATTCCTAGTTGTCTTTTTCTGGGACAGACCTATTAAGGTGTCACTGGTTAGAAAAGTTAGCAATGAGTGAGTTTGCCTGCGACTGGATGTGAGTCCAGTGGACTTGGGTCAAATTGGCATTTCTTTATTTCGGGTGCGAGTTTCCCCAGGAAAAGTGCTGCTGGTATCTTAACATACTTGCACTAATTTGCCGTACGAATGCCAGCAACAGAATAGTAAGGAGCAAAGTGTCCTGTCTGCTTTTACTTAACGGCACTGAGATGTGCAGTGTAAAATCAGGTTACCAGTGAAAATGAGTCTGATGTGCTAATTCGTAGCTTTTTCTCTATACTTATGTCATGGTCCCATTATGTAATTCAGCAGAATTCTGGGGCCTTTCTCAAGGGAGGGAGAGTTCTAGAAAATACAGGTGCTAGACGAGCAGGAGGGAAGTTCTTCCACAAAAGAAGAATGCAGGTCAATATTTTTCAAAAGCCCACCTATTTCTATCTCGGGCCCCTGACATGTTAATGATGGAAAAAAAAGTGCTGATCACTTTCTTTTTCCCCAGCGTACATACTTTCACATATATGGAAATCAACCTTTTGCCTGTCTTGGAAGGAAAATCAAGCAATGGATTATTGATTTAAAATGAGGCATTAAAGGGCCTCTGATGCAATTCAGTTTTTAAAAAGCATGCACCTTCTCCTCCAGCTCCTTAGAGCAGTGCATTCTCACCCGCTTTGAAATGCAGAGTGAGGGGAAAATGATTAAGCTTATTTACAATCACTGCCTCATAGATTTGTATTTGCCTCAATAGTCCCAAACCTGAGTGTTACATTTTTTTAAGAAAGTAGAGTTATTAAAAATAAAAGGTAGCTCTCTGCGGTTGCAAATTCAAATTTCTTCAATGGAATCAGAAATATCCACATCTCCCTTGAAAAGTGAAAGTCCACAGAAAGTTTCCGGGTATTTGTCTCTGTATTAGTTTGGTCATGGATTTGATAGCAAATGGTAACACCAGAGAGCAACAGTTCACCTGGAATACTGCTCACAGACAAAGACAAGGCATCGAGCTGCTAGTAAGAGGCCAAGTCAATCTTCCTGTGCGTCCTTGGAGGTGGGGGTGACTAGCCTTCTGCTGGCATCCTAACGAAGGAGTTGCAGGCTTAAGCTAAGCTGTTTTCCTTCTTCCCCTGCTCTTCACGTCTCTTTTCTAAGGCTTTCAGCTCCACAATGAAATATTCAGAGTAGAGCATCTGCATGACCGGACTAACAAATTTCTCGCTTCAGGATGCTTCCAATAGACACCTCTGCCTGCAGGTTCATGGTCAGGCTCAGATCCTAGCTCTGCTTTTACTGGGCTCTGGAGCCCCTACACTCACCATGACATATCTAGTCCCTCCTACACTTTAGGTTTTTTTTTTTTTTTCCCTCTTAGCTGGCTTGACATTACACAGGCATTTCATTTTTTTAAAATCTTCTTAAAAAAAAAAAAAAAAGACCTCCTTGAGTTTCTCATGCTAGGCTTGCTTGGAGTTTCCCATTTTCCTCTATAACTGAAATCTTTCGGTTCTGTCTCTTGTTTTACTATTTCTGAATCTGTAAGGCCTATCCAGGCAGAATTTGGTTTACTCAGAGTACATCACTCTATTGTCAGGCTCACCTTTGAACACCTTTGTCAAATTCTGAGGTCTTTTCCAGTTCCTATCGTCCTAATTGGAAGCTTTTGACAGGTTCTATCTTTCTCCCCTCTGAAACATTTTCCTTCCCTGGCTTCAGTAAAACCTCTTGCTTCTCTTTCTAGCCCCAGAGTATTTCTTCATAGTCTCCAGTATTAACTATCAGCTTATGGGTCTTTATATGCCAGAAAGGTTCTGTAATCCATCTCCATTGACTCACACCCAAATTTACTGGCTATGCTATTTAAATGTATTTACAATCTGATTCTGACTCAATGTTTTCAAAGCTGTCACCTTAGTCCTATCTTCTCTGTAAAACTAAAGTAGCTCCTGAAGAAGGGAAGTAAAAGTGAATTTTTGCCACTTGCGGTCCATCCTCTACCCTGTGCTATCCTTGCAAGTCAGACCTTGTCACTCTTCTGCTAAAAAAACAACGTAAGTTCATTCTTCCACATAAAAAATTAAAATTCCCATATGATCTGCACTGCCTGACCTCTCTGACCTCATCAAATCTTGTCTTAAGGTTTCAGTTCATCCCTGCTGTTGTAATAAAATACCATAGTATAAAAACAATAGAAATGCATTTCTGATGTTCAACAATCTGAGACGTCAAAGATCAAAGCACGGCTGATTCAGTCTACTGAGGAATGCTCTCTGCTCCCAAGATGGTGTCTCACAGTCGTGTCCTCTGGAGGCGATGGAGGCCCAGTCCTCAAATGGCCTAAGAGTGAAGGGGCACAAAGGAACTAAAGCATTCTCTTCAGCCTCTGTAGTGACAGCAGTAGCCCACTGATTAAGGGTAGGGCTCTTGTGACTTAAGCACTTCCCAAAGGCCCCACCTTTCATACTCTCACTTTGGGGATTATGTTCCACCATTTGAACATAGTTTGGAAGAACATACATGTTCAAGCCATGTCTTCCATTTGTACAGGCATATTGAATTTCTGCTTCCTTAATATGCTGTGTACATTCACCTGTGGGTCTTGCACTCAATGTCTTCTACCTAGCGAGCTTCTCCAGTGCATTTGTAGTATTTGCTTCCAAAAGATGCAGATAAATTTGTATCTCTCCTCCTCACCACTCTATTGACTCAACTTCTTTATTTTCGTAGCACTTCTTACAGCAGAAAGATTTGCTTTGTTATTATCTTTCTCTCTCTTAAAATGTAAGTCTTATAATAGTAGGGATTTGTTTTATACCCTTCTCCCAGTATCTAAAATCAAACTGGTCACTCCTCAGCAACTCAGCACTCATCTGAGGTTGAGAAAACGTCTCTCTCTTCAATACTCTAACAGTCATATCTGCTTTACTTACTAATGTTCTCATATTCCTCCAAATATCATTTACATTTTGTGTTCTTTTTTCTATTTTCCATTGACCTAAACTTACACACTCCTTTAAAAAATGGTCGTCTAAATACACAGACTCAAGTGCAAAGCACACAAGTATTTAAGCAATTTTCTCTTAATATAGCCATTATCTAATGCAAAAATCTTATTTTTAGGGACTACAGGCATATCCTAACAATGTGAAAACAGTTTATAGCTATTGTGATCTGAAGTAAACAATAAGAGATTTGTACACATTGCTACAATGAGGAAAAAAATTTAGATTGAGACTATGAAGTTAGTCTGAGACAGACGGCAAATACAGTTGGCTTGTTAGACATCTGAGACTTTAGTAGTAATTGAGCTAGACATTAGCCTGAGGATATCTAAACCTCTTGTTGACAGTTTGATAACTGAGAAAGAACCTTTGTTAGTTCAAGCTTGTATTAGGCTCCCGAAGCAGCTCCTAGGCCTACCTGTGCACTTCCTTGAAAAGTTATTTTATTAAAGAATGTCATTAAGTCAGTTCAGCAGGAATCTCCCCTCCCCCAGGTATTATTTGACCTCTCTCAAAAGCTATTTGTATTCCCCATTTTGATTTCTTTGCTATTCCCCTGGTATCATCACCCCGGCCTGCCTTCAGCAAGAACCCTGCTACGTCCCATTATCTAGAACCCCCCTCATCCTTGATATTTCCTCTTAGGAATTTTTCCATCCACTGACATCGCTGTCTATTCTTGGTTATAAATTTATACTTACCCTTATTGTCTCCTGAGTTGAGTCCAAATCCCCTTCCTTATTGCTCAATGACCCTTATGTCAGTTGTGATGTCTTGAATGAACTCTTCTTTGTTTTACCAAATACCACTGAAAAGTGTTACTTTAACGCAACAAAAATAGAACCTTCTGACTGTCTTATCCTCTACACTCAGTCTTTGAGGTCTCAGATGTAAACTGCAATGTTGTTTTGCCACGTACCAACCCAGAGTTACATATTCTGTTGTGCAAGAGAATTCACTATCTGTAAACAACGCACCATCATGTTTGACCCATTGGAGGACCTCATCAATGTCAGAATTTCCCATTGTTTCTGTTACTCCTGTTAGTCCAAGTACTAGCAGCAAATATGTGAAATTCTGAGTTTGTTGGGCAGCCACTTGTGGTTTTCTCTCATCACAGAAAAGGCTCTTCCCATCAACTCTAGTTCCCCATCATTTTTTTTTTTTTTTGGACAGTAAAGTTAATAAAAACAGTAAAGAACAGTAAAGGGAAGTCATTGTTTTCCTGCTGAAAGTCAACATCTCTCAGCTTTTTGTAGCGTAGAGCCTCATTGACCTAACTCAGTCTGAGCAACTGAGGGAGGTAGAAGAATCCCGTCTCCAAATAAAACAAGCAAAACAAAACAAAAAATTACTAAGAGACATGCTGGAGGTGTCGTTCTATGTGTAGGCATGGAATTTAATCGTTAGTAAATTCACCCTAAATCTGAGACCCTCTTTATCTGCCTTTATCTTCTCACAGACTGACCGTGTAGAGTGGACATGAAAGTCATCAATAAGACAAAAAGGAATGTCTTATTAATAATACTAAGTGCTACTTTCTGCCCTCCCCCTCGAGTCTTTGCAATAAAGCAAAGTCAGAGGTGGAGAAAACGCCTCCCATCTTAGTTGCTGTATCAAACAGCTCTAATAATCACCGTGCTCTTCGCCAGGACAGAACAGGACATCCAGTTTCAACTGATGACGTACTCAGTGAAACAACAAATATAACTTTCCTCAAATCTTAGTTCTTAAGCATGTGCAATTTTAACACCTTTATGACAAAATGTGAGGTCTATATGCAATAGTCTCGAGACCTCTTAAAATAAATTTAGCAAGGAAAAACAGTTTTTTAATTGAACCTTGAGCTGAATTGGCCAACTTTTCCCATATTTTTCCTTGAGAAGGCAACTGACAAACTACAGTCTCTCAGACTTAGATATTTGGTGTCTCTTGAAAGTAATCAAAGTGAACTTTCTCATTTCAGAAACCAATTTGTGGCTAATAATAAAAATTTAGTGTAAGGAGTGTCTTTCAGTCTTAAGAACTATCAGTCTTAAGCAACTTAAGTTGTGTACTATATATTAATACGATAATAATGAAAAATGTCATAGAGACCCCAGATTATCATCATTTTCAGCCAACCAAGGAGACTTCTGTATTACTCTGCTCAGCTTTGGGGAGACTCCTTGTTCTTCTAATCACAAGAACTTTGATGAGACAAATTGTGGAACTGATATGTAGGTTCACTTACATCACAATCCTCACAAATGAGGACAGAGCGAAGAAAGAGTCAAATAGAAATAGCCCAAGAGTTTGCAGAAGAGTAGAAGCGGAGACCCTAGAGATACTTATTTGTGAGGGCTTGAGGATTCAGAGAGGACTTGAGCATTGTTTCTTAAGTTCACTGCAAAGTAATTATTTTCAGCACAATTGTTTCAGCTCAATTGTTTCAATACAATGCAATATAATTAATTCTTAAGTTTTTTCTTAAGAAATGTTATTAAACCCAAATTACTTTGTTATGTTATGCTTTGGCTTGGAATTACATTTCTTTAGATGTAACAACCTAGTTGTAAATTCTGGTCATAAGGAGGCCCAGGGTAATTCTTGTCACAATAATTTGCTAAGGAAATTTCATTAGTGGACTTTAATCAACTAGAGAGATTATACAAGCTGTATTTCTATCTTTCTTCAGGTCTGTGCACTGTTTTTATTAGAGGTTACTTCACAACTCGATGATATCACAAATTTGTTTTTATCCTTCTATGATTTGGGGCTGCCCTGTCCAAAAGGTCCTCCAAACTCTGAGTCAAACTTCTTTTTCTTTCTTAAAAAAAAAAAAAAAAAGCTGAGGTATTGGGTTACTGACTACAGAAAATGGACTAATGTGGTGAGCGTAACAGGTATTATTCCACTTTTCCTTTGGAAGATGAGACCTGAGCTTGCCTTCCCTAAGTGCTATGGGTTCAGAAAGACAAAACCAAAGAAAGAGGAAGGGCCTCAGCAAAGGCAGGCAGGCAGCAAACACCAACAACAAGCACTGAGAGCAAGCAGACCAGCCCACTTGAGTGGAAACGTGTTTCAGAGAGTGAAAGAAGAAAATACGAACAGTTTATAATAATTGCAGTTGATGACACTCTTACAGGAGTACAATGTCTATACTACAGAGTATTCAGAAAGCCTCGAAATGCCAGGGGCGTTGTGTATTTACTGTATTTTGTTCAAACCAGCAATGGGACCCATTACTTTAAACCTAGAGGTAGTTTATCTAAAGGGGAGCTGGACATTGCAGGAAATTATATTGAGTATATTACTGAAAATTGTACTTAGCTGTAATGGTCTTTAAATAGGTCTACAATTTTTCGAAAGTCTTCTTTTCCAAAAACAGTGGTTCATTCCTTTCCTCTGCAATGTAAGTTGGACTTAAGAATTTTCTTTTCCAAGCATAGACTGTAACAGAAATGAGACTTGGTGACAAGATAAGTTATCAGAAAGACACAACGTTGACTCTCCTACACAGCTGTCTGGGAGAAGCCAGCTTTCCTGCTGTGAGTCCACCCTAGTAGCCCTAGGGAGAAGCCCATGTGGAGATAAACCAATGCCAGCACCATGTTGCCAGTCACGTGCCTGAACCTGGAAAGTGGACCATCATGCAGTTAAGACTTTAAATAACAGAATCTTGAACTAATATCTTGTTTACAGCCACAAATAACCTAAGCCATGCAGTATGCTGAAACTAAATGTTCTAGTTTTAAGATATAAAATTGGATTTCATCTTTAAAACATTATGTTGGTAACAAAAATATGAAGGTCAAAATCTGTAACTGTGTTCCAGATATCAAGGGCTTTTGTCGTGCTTAGAAACAGGGGGTTTTAAACATTTACAGCAATGATTGATTTCACCCCTCTTTGTACCTTCCAATCATGTAACTGATAGTAGCTCTACCTACATAGTCATCGACAATATATAAGATTACAGTTATGGAGGGGGGGGGGCAGGGTCTCACTTTGTGGTATTATGTAAGATTATAAAAAACAGATATACTTTTAACATAATGACAACAATAAAGATTTGTACTCTGACTTGCTCTTATTTCCAAGTTCTACTTTTAAAAATTAAAAATAATTAAGTGCCCCATGTAAAAGTTTAAAATGCAATAGTATGACAAGATTATCTTGTTAATTCATTACTAAATTTATAATTTTTAAAAAAGCAAAAAGTCAATAACCCTAAGCCAGAACCACCTACTCAGGCTGGTTCAGAATTCCTGACCCCCAGTATACTGTAAATTACAAATGAAGTTTATATTTTGGACCAGTTAGTTACGTGATACCTCTTATACAACGATAGATAATTTTAAAAGTCTGTTGAAAAACACATTTATCTTACATTTCCTGACCTTTGGTACATCCTGAAGGCGGGGGAATGTCATGACAGGGTTGCCATCTCATCAGTGATCGTCTGGCAACATTGACAAAGGGATAGAGTGGCCAAGGGGCGGACAACACAGAAAGGTGACAGACTATTTTAGTTTCCCAGAGCAGAGGTGACCCTGAGAAGGGCAATGGCAGAGGAGATGGAGAAATTAAAAAGATGACAGTTAGAAATGTCAGAAATTATTCATTCCAAGATGACACTGTGTTTGAGCTACAGTATTTGGAGATCAGTCTCGCTTTAGATAAAAACTTTGAGGTACTAGGAAGATCAGTTTTAGACAGAGTAAAATTTACACTAACAGATGCCTTGAGATGTAAACACAGATGTCCCGTCTCTGAAGACAGTGTGTCTTCTAGTGAAGAGTGCACTTTGATGCAATTGCCAACATGTGCGTGTGTGTGTGTTTGTGCATGTTTTACTAAAATTACTAGGCAAGCAAAGTTTTAGGTAGTGAAGACAATTCATCGGTATTTGGTCAGTGATTTGATTTTCTTATGATATCTGGAGCTCAATTAAGAAGGGAAATCCATCACTGCTATTCTGTCTGATGGTTGTTAGAAACGTTACAACGGACAAAGGTTGGTCCCATGGTAACTAAGGCCAAAGAACATATTTTTTTCTTAGTTCTTGTTAATAAGAATCCAGGATTATCTTAACATTTATTCTTTCTCCATTTTGTTTTTATTGAGTAGTAGTGAAAATTTGGGTGTTCACTCGTTTTTCATCATCCTTATAAGAGGAAGATGAGGAAGAATCACAGTGTATCCACACAATATGGCGACACTGTATTCTGAATTTCTCTTAGGTCTTACATGTACTAATGTATAAGAAAAGTACATTTGTAATCTATTACAATGAGGAAGGTAAATGTATGAATTGTAGACTGAATTAAAAAATTAAATCTGATCTAACCATTTTTGCTGTTCTGCTTTTTTGTAGATCTTTTATGAATTTGCATGGCATATAATTATCATAACATTGTGGAGATAGTATAATATGTTAATGCATGCATACGATGTCTAATGTGTTGAGACTATTTGAAGTATTTTACTAGATACTTTGAAATATCCAATTAACTGTTCTCTTATGATGAATATAATTATTATATGTTGCAAATATATACTAGGAAAAATAATAATTATGTAAGAGATTTCATTAGGTATCATTTTAAAAAGAAATAAGAGATTAACTATTGCTAGGTTCATGTGTTTTGCAGCATCTGGACCACTGCTCAGTATGTGCAAACATATGTCCATTCTCCTCTCTTCTGGCATTCTGTGTTCTTACCCAAATGCATGTTTTTGCCAAAACACATGCTGATCTCACCTGATTAAAAAGTCCCCCTTCATTTCTACTCATCCACTGAGATTTCCTTCCAAAATTTCATCAGATTCTTTCTTTTCCCTCAGTGTCGTTCCCTCTGCACAAACTCTCATAGAACTTTGTGCGGTCTCTACGTTAAAAGTCTTCTGTGACACATGGCTTAAAAACAAAGAATTCCAGGTTAGCTATTTCAGCTGAATGATTTGATGACTTTTACTCCTTTTGAAACTGAGGGCCATTACTTCCAATCAATCGATTTCTTCTGTATCTTGACAATTACTGTTGATCAATTGCTTCCCTGTGTTTATTTTTAAAAGACCCTTTAAATTATTCTCATGATTATTTAACTTGATTTCATGATGTACAGAGGCCATTTCAATGTGCCTACAACTACACTTACTGTTTTATTTTAAAGCATTGTCTTTTGTTCAACAATATTTTCCTAATCTGTCATTTTACATTTTCACTTTTTTCCACACAGTACAGTTCTACATTTCACACTGCTCTTCCTCATAATCTCCCTGGTAATTCATATCTGTTTTTTAGGATTTGAGCACATGTTGAAGTTTCCCATATCCCACTTGTATGGCTACTCTGTGGCTGAATGGGGGGGTAGGGGGGAGGGGTCACAGTGCATTATATCAGGGATGGAAATTTCACTGCTCTAAGCCATAGAAAACGGTTTTATCCCCCTTGTTGCAGTGAAAGAGATAGAAAAGAGTGAGATACCCAGACACATGTCAACTAGCCCATGAAATGTCATCACTAGAATAACCAAATGTAAGGCTACAGCCTTACATCTTCTAATAAGATCGTATTTTTCATTCAAAAAGTCTAGAAAAACTATCTTTTGGTGTAAATGTTGATATTATGGCAGCAGAATAAGTAGTCATGGAGTTTCTATTTCTAACTCCGCTGTTGGTTCTACCTTTGAGTGTTTTTCTTTTAGTTATGTGCACCAATAAACTCCTTTAATTGTTTAAGCCTAATTGACTTCAGTTTTCCATTACTTGCAATCAAAACTGCTTTGGACAAAAATCCAGATAAAATTTAACTCCCTTTGTCAAGCTTCTCAAATCCCTGTAGGCAGGTCGGCTTCCTGACCCAGCTTTTCTTTCCCAGAACTCTGCTCCTACAGCACTCACACTGTTGAAAGTATCAGATTGTAGTGGACTATTTTATTATCTACTTCCCCAATACACTAAGAGTTCAGTAAGGGCAGAGACTAAATTCTACTCAGTATTATATCCCTCAAGCCATGCACACCACCCAGTCCTCTGAGGAGACATCAGTAAGTGAGTGATCCTAATCTAGGCCTCTTTACCCTATTCAATTTTAGACCCTGAAAAGATCCAACATGGTCAATAGCCAGGAAAAATTATAGGTTAGGTACAATCTCTGGATTCTGTAATATACTCTGTCAACTGTTCAATCTTTTATCTCAGGGTTATTGGTCTCTAAGTAACTTTTTACCAATCCCATTATGCTCAATTTCATTCTAAAATTACACAGCCTCAGCAGAATAGAATTGAATGTTCATTTATTTTTCAGAAAACGTTCTTTTGCCTGCCTTGTATGGGTCATTGGTCTAAGGACACAAATAATTGTCTTTATAGAATAACAGAGGAAATCAAATTATTAAAACTACATAGGTAAAAGTTAGAGTATATCAAAACAATTGATTTCCTAGCCAAAAAAAAAAAAAATGCAGAGAAGTTGGAGTGAAGTTCTGAAGTTTAAGATCAATACATATGTAGAAAGATGTCACTAAACGCTCATGGAAAACAGATGAAACTGACACCGATGGATCACCTCACAACTGTCAGCAAGGCTAGTGTAGAAAAAAGAAACAAGCGCTGGCGAAGACGGAAGATACTGGAAACTGGGCAGTTTTGGTAAGAATGCAGAGGTGGAGACACTACTTAAAACATATGAAATTTCCTTTTTAAAAAATCTAGAAATATCTTAGAATCTACAGGCTCATTTATAGGTATTTATTCAAAAAATTGAAATTAGGCTCTTGAAGACACAGTCACACTCCAATGTTCATTGCAACATGTTTTTCAATAGCCAAGAAATAGAAATAACCTGAATGTTTATCAAGCAATGAACAAATAAGGAAAGTGTGGTATACAGTAATAGTGGTAGAGTATTCAGGCTTTTAAAAGGGGAACAATGCAGTGTGTGATACCATGGATCAGCCCTGATGACATTATGCCTTGTAAAATAAGTTCCAATCACAGAAAGACAAATACTGAACAGCCCCACCTACGTGGGGTTCCTAGGATAGCAAGCTACAGAACCACATTGTACAAATAGTCAGCGATGTTGCACACTTAAGTACTATGCACAACTACCTAAGAAAGTAGTTGTCATGTTAAGTATTCTTTTACACCCACACACACAGATGTGTGCTCACAAACACAGATGGTGGGTAGAAGAACTTGACACTGGAAAGTTAGAACCAGGAGACTTGGAGGCCAGAGAGAAAAGACGAGGAGCTGGCAGGAAGGATGGGGAGGGCAGCAAGAGGTGATAATGTGAGCCTGAAAACCACTGAACTCCTCCACCTTAGGTATCTTAATCCTAGGGCACCGAAAAGCTTTGGGAAGAATTTAACAGTGAACAATGGCAGTCGCACCATTAAGAAGCTGTACCTCCAAGTACATTATTCTGGGCTTAGCAAAGCAGCTGCGTAGCACCAACAGGGAGGCTTTGTTTAATTAGCGTTTGAATTTCATATCAAGTGATTCTGTTTCCTTCTAACGAAGCCCAATATATTTAAATCTTATTAAATATTTTACCTAGATCGTCAGTCACACACTCTTTAATATAAGGCTGGCGACACAGAGGGGGAAACAGAATACAGAAAGAGTTTCAAATGAGGTGTAGCATGGTCCAGGGATTAGGAGGCAGCTTGTCGAGGCACGCAGTGCGTAGCGCTTCACTTTGTTTTTCTTGAGAGAAGCCTAAGTAGCAGAGCCACCTTTATATTTTCTCTTCCTGCAGGCCTACTGCAGGTGATTGACAGCTCTTAAATTAGGTTTTACCTCCCCAGTTTGGTCCAGATTAAATACATTTATAGCACAGCAAGCCACTGAGAGACAAAGAAACAAGAGACAATTGCTTTGTCTACTTTGGTCTTCTTCATAGTTAACCATCATTTAATATTCATATGAAAAGTGTTCGGAGAACAAAAAGAAAATGAGTAAAGAGCTTGCAGAATTAAATACACATAAAGTTCGCCAAATTCAGAAATACAAGCTGTGCATAAGGACATCCCTCAAAAGGACTGATTTTAAATGCAGAAGGAAAAGAATGATTCTCTGGAATATATAAATTAATTGAGAGTGATTTGGAGGTTAGTCCTCTTTCATACCTTCTCAAGAGAGTGGATGTCCATCATATTTGGAGACAATTTATTTGGAAAGAATAATATTTGTTCCCAATCACACAGAACTCAGAATCACATACTGCTAAACCATGATGCCTAGGTTATCACTTTGAAATGAGTAGAGTCAAAGCCATGCTAATAATAAGATGCTTTCCCCTATATGCAACTGTGTTAGCTTCAGGAAAGCATAGAAATCATATATATATTTGCAGCAAAGCATATTTCTCTTCAGTGATATGGAAAGAGCTGAGGGCATCTTTTCCTCTTGAAAACTGAACCATAACTGGAGCACCGGTTTTTCCCTCCCTCAAGGCATCAGGGTCCCTCCTTCCACTCAGCTTGTAGACACAAAAAAGGCTAGAAAAAAGGAAGCCTGCTGTCTTCGTTACTTTGTCGTTGCTGTGACTCAATACCTGACACTCACAAATTTAGGAAAGGTTTAATTTAGCTCACAGTTTCAGATGGTCACAGTCCATTCAAGAGCAGCCAGCAGCAATCCAAGTACATGGCAGAGGCAGAGAGATACAGGCAGCTCCTCACGACCTCACAAATAGGAAGGCAAGTGAAACCAGTTGAGACTAGTCTAAGGCCAGTCCTAGTTCTAATCTTCGTCCTCCAAGGAAGGCAGCTTATAGATCCTTTCGGGTCTCCACCCAGTGATTAGCCCCTCCTGCATCCAGGTGTGGAAGGTGTGGCCACCACACACCGTTAATCCCAACTTGCACATCTTTGATCCTAACTTAACTGTAACCCACCCCTCCAGAACAGACCTCAATCCGCAAACATCACATGGTTCCATAGACAATCCATAGCATTAAAATACATGAGACTTTTGGGGGACACTCCAGATCCTAACCACAACACCTGCTTAAAAATCCTACCTAAGCAGGAAAAAAAAGAAAGAAAGAAAAGAAAAGAAAATCCCACCTAAGCAAAGGCAGGGACTTTCATAGCACAGCAAAGGAGACAGCATGAAAGCCTGCATTTTCTTCAGGTCGTTTGTGTGTTGTGTACGTATTGTGAGGAAAGAGAGTCACAGGAGAGGAAGACTTTCAGAACAGATCCAGTGAAGAAGAAAGACAAGCACGCAAACAGACAGAAAACCAAAATTCTATGTAGTCTTATCCTTGAGGGTCTCAAATATGTGAGATTTCTTTTTATGGGTAGGAAAACAATGAATTAGTTTAAAGAAAGTAGTATATCCAAATCTTTGTCTAGTGTCATTGTGAAAGGGAGAGAAAAGAGCTCATGACCTCCTGGAAGCACTCAGTCAGAGCTGGGTCTAGCTGGAAGGTCACACTATCTACCCCTTGCTACATCCTGGGGCAAGGGAGGTAGGTGTACAGCAGCAGTCTTCCCTAGCAGGAAGGTCATGGTGGAGCAGTTTTCCGACTTCTCTTTCTCTGGGGAAGAAAGCAGAGCCTCATCTACTTTGCTCACAGGTAATAGCAGGGACACATAGACAGCAGTCAGATTTGGAGCCATTGGGTGAAAAAGCCTTTGCTTCCAAGATGGCCTCTTCCCAGATGTTTCTTCCTCAGAATGACCTAAATGATGTAACTAGCTGAATTATGCCACATATTTAAAAAGAAGACAGAACCAGCACTCTGTAGAGGAACAGAAACCTCTCCCACCAAGACCTCTATCCAGAAACTCAGTAAGTAGCATCACAAAATAAGTAACTAGAAAAACAATAATAAATACATGTTTCTAGCCTGCATCTCTTTATCTGGATGTGAAGGGTCTTTGTCTTTTCACTTCTGTCTGCCTCTCTACCTACCTATTTATCTGTCACTGTATATATCTATAAACATATGGAATGACAAGTACACAAGATTTTGATCATATTCCAGGCCACTGTATTTACTCACAGAGGATGGTGTATCCATCTACTCCTCAAGAGTGTACCTCCTATAGGTGACACAGTGAAAGACAGTGCTGCCGCGTGCTCACAACGAGGACTGCATCACAGGAAAAGCAGCCCATCATCACGAAGCTTAAAGCTTATGTAGGATGGAGATTTCTTCCTCTGTTCCTCTGCAGGGACTAAAAGGGACATATATTTCGCAAAGTAAAATAAAAATCATCCCTGGGAAGGAAAAGGTTTCTAGCTCAAATCCTGAGGCATAAGTACATGCCCTAATGGGAGTGATGAGCGCTATGTCTCTCCGGAGCTCTTCACCTGTGTAACCGGTAGTCACCCATCCTCTAACCCAAGTGCCAAAGGTCTTGAGTCAGGAGTCTCCACTCATGCAGAAACATGACGATTGTCACGGAAATTCTTTTTCACAAGAGGAGAGATTAACAAGAATTATTTTCTTCAGCATATGGCTAGGGAGTTACACTAGGATATTCAGAGACATAGACAAGAAGCTAAGGGTGCAAGGGCAGGCAATGAAAGAGAACGAGTCATTGCGGCCTTCCTCCAGCCGCTCCTGCACACAAGCCACGCCCGCGCGGGGCCCTCTGCCGGGGTTAGAGGTCACCCTGCAGTCTGCAACGCACTCTTCCTGGGAAGCACATGGAGGCCCATGCATTCTTCTGTTGCAGCGGTCATTCCGCCATATTTTCCGTTTTCCAAACTGTAATGGAACACTGTCGAACTCTAAAGAGAAACTGTCTCATTCGTGTTTCTCTAGAATCAAGTACACTAGGCAGAGTGTGAGATGGATCTGAAAACTAACACGGAGGGTTTTATTCTTGCCCATCCCAAGGCTGGCTTCCTGGGTGCTTCCAAGAGCAGATTTCCAATCTCGTGATGACGATGGTAACAGTGTGGGTAAGAAGACAGTGATGAGTTGGGCTGAGCTGGGAGGCTGAGCTGAACACCACTTCTATCACTGTTGTCCTTGATTTTTAAAATTCTCCGACACCTTATCTATATCACAGAAATAACAGTGAGATAAACCTAATAAAATATCTATTTTGAAATGACTAAGTAAAATTAGAGGCATAGTACTTAGCCAGATGGCTAGCACACAATAGATTGAAAAACAATTAACTATTGTTACTTAGCTTTATTTATTTACTTATTATTTACTCATTTATGAATGCTGGGGATCCAGCCAATGGCCTTCACACTGAGATACATCCTCAGGTCACTTTTATTTATTTGATGTTGAGACAGAGCCTTGCTGGGTTACTAAGTTACCCAAGCTGGGCTCAGGCTTGGAATCTTCTTGCCTCAGTCTCCCAGAGTGCTGACATTACAAGCTGTGTCCCAGGCCCATTTTTTGATTTTTTTTTGGTTGTTGTTTATTTTTGTTTGTTTTTAAAGGAAGTGAAAAATAGAAGAAGAAAGGTGAGGAAGGAAAATATTGAGGCTTTTTTGCTTTTGATCAAATCTGGATTTACTGTCCGCAAGGTCATTGTTAGAAACAACCCAAGGAAAGGAGAGATGTGCAGAAAGAATCTAGGAAAAATAATTGACACCAAATCCTCCAAATAAATCTCAGAATGTGCAGAAATTGAACTGGCTACAGCTGTAGGCTTCACGTGCTCATGGTTGGGTAAATACAAAGGAACTTGAACTTTGACTTTCTTTCTAAATTTACTCCAGTATCAAGAAGAATAAGGGAAAAATTTTCATTCATAGCTTGGCCACTGTGGGAGGCCTGGATCAGCCCCTCTGACAAATGCCACAGCTTCACTCTTCCCTGTAAAGTGCCACATGGCGTCATCAAGGAGAAAGATACTGTAAGGATGATTGTTAGGGTTGGCAAAGTGCTCCGTATTTCCCCGAAACAAATATACCAAGATATTAGCATAATTAAGGAATGCACTGTACTGTGAATCTGGAGGTTTGGCTCTTTTTCTCAACTCAACTTATGAAATTGAAGGTAAGGTAAAAATGTGGGTCTCCTTCCCACCATTATTACAAGTGAGAGCACATGAGGTCACTTACGCGAGGTACAATGTCATTTTGCTCTGATTACAGAACACATGTTCCCATGGTCTTTTCTTTGCCTGTGTAAATACTTTGCCTTGCACAGAGATGCTGTCTCACAAACACTTGTTTAAGGACAAAATGAATGGATGGATAGTGCTAATTTAGGAAGGAGTGCAACTTAGTGATTCATTTTTAGCACATTTATTCAATCATTACAAGTTCATCTGTAATTCCACCTTTGTGGTCCATGTCCACATCAGAGTTCAACCTAAGTACACTTTAAACCTTTTGCAGAATGATTTTGTATCAGAAATGGCATGTTTTCACTAAAATTCAGAAACAGGAAAACCAATTGTGAGTGGATGCATTTTATTTGATAATACAGCATCCTATATTTGAACCATATGATTTACATTGTATTTTTTTTTTTAATTTGATGGTTCCTTGCTCTGCCATGACCATATGGAGAACAGGTTAAGAAGTACGTACAAATGTATCTTTTTGTTTTATACCAGTACATGTCTGATTTATATATAATTATTAAAAATAAGGAAACATCTTTCTGTAGGCCTAGATCATCTTACTTCTACTAGATTTTTTAAAGTTTCTGAAACATAAAAGATTTGCAAAAAAGAAACCAAACTTTTACGCTATCAAAAAATTTCTGTTTCACCATTTTCATCTTTTCCTACTTTGTCAAACTTCCATCCACTGCCTTCCAGGTGAAATACACACAGCACCATGTGTGGAGAGAGACAAAGGCTGGGAATACAGACCCCGCTCCATAAGTGCACAAGCCATGTCATTTTTATTTTCCAAGCAGCCAATCACTCCAGAAATTCTCTGTTCTTCACAATAAAGTTCTCATGGTAAATCACCAAAAAGATGAAGTCTGTTCAGTGTCCAATGAGACAGATGGAAAATAAAAATGGGGGGGCGAGATATTGGAGAAGAGGAGGCACAGACTCTGCAGAAGGGAAAGAGAGAGAAGGAGCCACAGCAATGCGTTTGTCCTTGACCTTTGAAGGACTCTGGCCATATCTGATGTGGTCTCTTCTCTATTTTGCTCTAGCACTTTTAAAATTATTGATAAAAAGATGAATTGTCATAAAATGCTACTTTTCTCTAGCATAATTTTAAACTGTATTTGTATAATCAACACACAGCTTATTTCCCAAGTAATCATGTCTCAAGGGCTTTTCTTTAAATATTTTGACTCATCAGTGGATAACTAGTGTTGTCTACAATAACACTATAGATTTTCCTTAATAAAAGCCAGTAAAACATTAAAACTTGACTTTCCTTCATCATCCCAGACTTCATATTTGAAGTGAAAGGTGAATTAAATCTATATGCATGTAATAAGATGAATTTTTAATAAAATAAATAAAGATAGGCTAAGAATAAGCAAACCGAATTTGAAAGATTTGTTTATATATTTACACTTTACATATGAAAACATAAGAATGCAAGCACAGATGTGTGATTAATACATATGTGCATACTTTTGTCCAGATTTTTAGATGGAGTCTTACTATGTTGTCCATGTTAACATTAAATCCCTGGTTTCAAGGTAGTCTCCCATTTCAGCATCGTGAGTATCTGGGACTAAAGGCATGAACTGTAATACCTGGTTTCAAAATTACTTTTTTTAAAAAAGAAACTTTTCAGAGGTTCACAGGTACTATTCTCTTGCAAGCTAATACATATTAAGAGTAACAGGAGGAAAAATTCAACAATAGAGGAACAATGTCTTAAAAGTGCTATGACATAGAATGACCTCAAATATCTGATGCCAAGTGAAATAGGGAGGCACAAATATTGTAATGTATAATTCAATATATATGAGCTCTCCAGAAAAGGCAAAGATATAGAGACAGAAAGTAGTTTAGAGGAGGCAAAAGGTGGGGAAAGAGAGCAATGACTGCTGATGGGTCCGAGGAGTCTTTAGGTACAACAACAACGTGATACAATTAGATTTCTGTAATGGTTGGACAGCTCTTTAAACTTAATAATCACTGATTTATGCACTTATGTATATGCAAAAATATTATGATATTCATATTCTCCTTTAATGAAGCTTTTTTTCAAATCTGTGCATTTATTTTTAGATATAATAGTCAAACAGATTAGCCAAGAGGGAGGAGGAGGGAGGAGGAGGAGGAGAAAGAGGAAATAATTGAAATTCTTTCCCAAGCATGGATACGGCCCATTTTTAAACTACTCACAAAATTATTTTAAACACCTATTAAATATCTTTATTGACAGTTTGAAATCATGAGGAAAGGGGATAAAAATTAAAATTGTAGCTATTTTTTTTTTTATCTTTTTGTAGCTGTTTCCCTAGTGCTGAAAACATCTCTTGCCCTGCAGTGGATCTAAGTACTTATTTGTTAAATAAATGTCAAATTTCATCCTAATAAATCAAAATATAAAAATGATTTAGTGCAAACAGTAATCTATTCCTGGTAACCTGTTTTTACACTTTCCTGTATATACTTTAAGGATCTGCATAAAAATTTCAAAGTAGTAAACACTTTTAAGAATGAATTTTCCTGAAGAGAAAGGCTAACAGAAGAGCTTGATAAGAGGAGAGGTTATCAGAAATATCTTATCAGTAAAGTAAAAGAGATCTGCCCAAAGTAAGGAATACTGTAAAATTCCTTCCAGGAAAGCATGGCATATATCCATCATCAAAACACAGTCATAACGCCACAGGAAAGAAATAAGTCTCAGTTAAATGAACCTCCTGCAGATTAATTCTACGGGTTATATCCCAAAAGTAACATTCTGTCCCTTTGCTTATGAACGGTATTCCATATGTGGAATATTTTTCTTTTCCTATCTTTAATTTGCAACAATGGCTTGTGAGAATATTTAAAAAGTTGTTGATACAAACAGCAGACTAATACATGAAAAATTCCAGGTGCAGAGGGCCTTAGTAACTTATCCAAGGTCACAAAAATGTTAAGTTGTTGACCTGGGACTCAAAACTCTGGCTGAATCAATCCAGCCTTTTCCACCTGGCTATCCCGTTTCTAAATTAGACCATGAAATATGAGTGCGGTGCCAAAGATAAAAACAGTCACAGTTTTCTAAATAAATTCAGAGACCTTCAAAAGAAAGTTATTGATGTAAGATACTATTCACCAAAGAAATTCAAATAAAGCATCAAAGCAATGTAAAAAAATGGAATGGAAAGTGCTTCTGATATACATTTCTTACAAGAACACCCTCAGATGATGAGGAAATGTGAGCGATGAGGAGGACTGTTGTCAACTCGCCACCAGCGTTTCTTCAATAAAATATATCAAATTAAACAGGACTGGAGCAGAATAGCCAGGGTAGTCAATAAGTTCAAAGGAAAGAAGGGCAAGAAATACAGAATTGTGTGTAAGAAGATGCAGGAAATATCAAAGACGACCATGAAAAATTCAGGAAAAATGTTAAGATTCTGGAGGACCAAAGAAAATTCTAAACAAGTGCAAGAGAATTCTTCAGAGCAGTCGAATCACTAAAAAGTCAAGTAAAGAAACAAATATAAACACAAAAATAACATGGGGAGAATAATTGTATTTATAACCTCCATAAGGCCAATTGCAGTTCTTTGGCTTGTTTTCATCTTTAACCTTTCTGATAGATGGACAGAAACTATACAATGATGACAAAAAGCACTCATGAATGACAGCAAATGATGTTCAGACAGGTGTTTATTCAGAATTGGTCCCCTGGGTCAATTTTTAATAGATATGGTGTTGTATTTTAGATAATACGGAAGAGTGATGAGATATAAAACATGGATTGACACTAAAATGATGCAGAATGGGAAAACATTTAAGAAAATATATCAGTATGTCTGAAATAGGGATCAAATTCCAAGATACTCTCATACATTGCATGGGCCATCATTGCTCAGAAAAAAAACTAGAAGTGAGAAGAACACAAGTATTTTTAGAAAAAAGTAATATGTTGAAAATTATGATTATAATATTTCATATGATACACCCAAAACTTCAGCAATTACTTAATAAAATTTTATTGATAAACAACATGTCAGGTATTGACTGAACACATGAACCACTCTACTCACATTGTTTCCTTGATGTTATGAAGGCATATACTCAAAATACATGTGAAATGCTACACCAAAAATCCAGACATGAAATCTCATTGGAGCTCAAATGACTACAGAAAAAGAAGACCCTAAATTCTTACTAAAGCAAACGGCACTGAGGGGCATTATACCAGCTGAGACCATGTAATTCTAGGCAAAGCCAGGAAACATGTAGATTAGGCTCAAGTTACCCCATGAATAACTGTCTTCAATTCTCCCAAGAATGAACAGGGTTCCCAACAAAACATAGTTTACTATATTTCTCATTCTGTGACTATGAAAATAGCCCAATGTAGAAAAATTTAAGAGTACTTAAATAATGTACTTAAATCAGAATTGATTCTGATTTTATTAATATTGGGAGGAAAAGGTACCTCATGTGTCATGGAAATTAGGATTTTCAATAATCTTGAGTACACCTATGCATCAGGGCAAAACAAAGACATGCAACCTTATTGAACCTTCATAATCACTGTTTAAACTAGTCAATTGGGGAAAATGATCAGCGACAAGGGTGAAGAAACTGGTTTTCCTGCATGGTGATTACATATGGCACGCAATGTAGGGAAAATATGAAGCCAGACGGGAAGTGTCTGGAGGAAATTTTCAGGGAAGCAAATTGATGTGGAACCCATAACTCCATCAATCTACATCAGCATCCTTGGTTTAAAATAAGCAAACAAAGCCCCAACCTAAAGCAGTGCAATCAAGAATTGTATGCCACAACTAGAAAGCCACAGAGAGCAGGCCAGACAATGGAACACAGTTACAATCAGCAGATATATCCCTTTAGTTGCATGATCACCATCCTCTTCCCAGCACTGCATCTCTCAGTCCCAACCAAAATTTCAAGTGCAAATTCAACAATAGGCCCAGCCACAAAGGAGGCAGAAAGCGTTGTGCAACTAGAGCTGAATCTCAGCATTCTCAAAGCATTTCTGTCATCTTACCTAGTAGATTAAAATATTTCTTTCCCCTATAAAAATCATAAATCCATATTATCACCTGGTGGTGAGGGACATACAACTCCCTATATGAAGCACGTGATGTGTTTTGGCCCACCAATGATTGAAGGATATGTTGTAAACTGAAGCCTGAAACATGTGTATGTAATGAAGATTTCACAGATTTAGTGATCTGGCATGAAAAGGACACTCAAGAAAGGTGAAATCTAGACCCCAGAGGAAGAATAAACATAATAGAATCACATTGTGCCTTCAGCCTAGGGCCAAGCCTAGCTGAGCCCAGCATGCAGCAGAGGCCACTGAGGCCACCTCAGATCCGGCAAAATGATGATAGGAAAAAGACTCCTGAAGGCATTGCATCAGAGAGTAGTTTCTTAGTACTGCTGTGGCCAGAGCCACCTGCTACCTTATTTGTCTTCCTCATCTGCAATAGCTCCAACTGCCAGTGCTCTACTAGGCCCACTTTCCTTCCCAACTTGAGTCTCTTTGCTGGGATGGTTGCTATCAGCTGTCACATTCTGCTAATTCCAGCGCTTGCTATCTACCTGCTTCTATTTGAAGGAATGAACAATGGACATATTTATGTTCTATACCTGTGTGTGTCTCTATAGATGTACATGTGAAATAACTGAGAGTCATCCATGCTACTGTTTATTAAGAAACAGTTACAGGTCGTATATTTTTAAATTTACATTTTCATTAATTTTATAGTAATATTGAAGGGTAGATTTTTAAATGGCTATTTTCTCAGTTCAGTTCACTTTTTCCTTATGACTGTCAAATATGGTGAGCAAACTTCCCAAGACACCACAGTCATTCCTTCTGCAGTAGGATGATTGTAACCCACTTGTGGCTTTTCTCCATCTTCATGACACATCTTCAATACACAGAGCATGACATTTTTATGTAAAAAAGTAGGTATCTATGTTGCAATTTAATATTTCCTAAGAGACACAATTGTCCACTATGTAGATGTAGGAAAACTGATAAAATTTATCAGCATTCTGACAGTATGAATGATACTATTTGGCAAGAATGATCAGATAAATGGAACTAGATTGGATAAGCCATAAATTTCTCATTTTAAAAGGAATATTGTTAATAGAAGCAATTTTTGAAAACATCATTAGTAAAATGTAACTTTTTTGACATTTTCCTATATAAAAATCCAGCTTGATTGTATTTTCAATCAAAAGATTGACAGCACATAAGAGTTAAATGCTAGCACTCTGTGACCACAGAACTGAGTTCAAATCCTATGTTTAACTATTTCTAGCCGAGTAATCTTGGTGAAGACACCTCAGTTTTTCCATCCGTAAAATGAATTTAATAAAAATTTGCTACTTCTAAAGCTATTGAGGAAATAAAATGAAAAAAAAGTTTTTTGAAGTAGCTTAGCATAATATCCACACTAGACACTGCGGTTGCCTGAAAATGTATACACTGAGCTTCTTTGCCCTCACAACGGGAACAGGAGCTACTCTTTCTTCTCTCAAAAGATATTAGGTCTCTGAAAGGGCACAGGAAGGCAGGGGAGGAGCAGAAAGGGGGAAATATTAAAATTTTAAGCTGTTTGGCCAGCTGCTGTGGAAAAAATAAAGCAGGGCATGCAGCGAGGTGATTCCTGGACTAGTAAGATGAACACGTGAGCAGGCACATTGGGCCAAGGTCACTGAGAAGACTGGGACTTAAATTTCATATAAGCAAAGAATACAAGTCCAGTTACTGGAACAAGGGGAAATAGCTTTGTTGGAAGGCAGAAAAGCAATTTAAAACACAATGACTTCCATTTTGTCCTAGTGAGATGAATACGTGTTTGGAGCGGCTGTTTTCACCTCATCATTGTTTACTGGGTCTGAGTCTAATTGGGTTTGATTGGAATCATGGGAAGTCACTAATTAAAATGATTAAAGATATCAATAACAGCAAAGGGGATAGAAAAGGAAGCCTCTTATTTTTAATGGGCTGAACACTGATTCTTGCTGGCTGAATGAATAGAAGTTAATTGAGGAGTGACACTGGATAACAAATTTCTGAAATGTCTATTTTCATGTTCTTAATAAAGGGCACATTTTCTAGAAGCTAAGAGCCATTCCAAAATTACAAATCCTGACAAGTTTTTCTTCCTCACTGACTGAATTAAAATTAACTGTAGACATTTATAAGCACCTTGTTGAGGACACCTGCTCCTGGATGCTGTGCTTAACGCTGGTTGTATTTCAGCTTTGCCACTGACCTTTAAGTTACTCTAATTTGTTTTCGTTTACAAATGTGGCTTTTGCAAACAAGCTTTGAATCGAACAGTTTTAGACACAGTAACAGGACACATCAGGCTCACGCAAGGAAAGAGGAAGGACTCTAAGCATCGTCCTACTGTTATATTGCAACGAAGCTGGCATGGCTTTTGGAACAGTACTATTCTTCATTTAACATGTTCACATCTTCCAGCTTAAAGGGGTCATCACTGTACCCTTGATGCCCAGCACAAGTTCCTTCTTGAGAGGTCAGCTCAGTGTTTAGAAAGTCTCCTGCACGGGCACTTGGGTTATCTTGTTAGCTGCCAAACTGATACATACTTCATCCAAGACTAGACAACACCTAACCTTTGCTGTTCTCCCTCCTAATACTAAATCCAAAGGAGACTCTTCTTGAAGACTCAGAATTCCCTGAGTAAGGTACTTACATTCTGGAATTGTAAGGCAGTCTTGGCTCACAATTTCGTACTTCCTTCCTTACCATGATGGGAAGAGGAACTGACTTCCAACTGCTACTCAGCTTTTGAATTACCTATCTTCTTTGATGCAGGGATAACTAACTCTTACAAACAACACCACTGTTCCTAAAATAGATTCACAAAATTATGTATGTGTTCTAACCATATGTCCTTGACTTGGATGTGCTTGGGGTGGAGAGAGTAGAGTAGAATTGTTTAAGGCACAGGCTCCGGAATTCTGAGAATTAACTTCAGAGAATATCTCTGGGCTTTCTATACATGGGGTAAATCATTTTAATCACCCTATATCTTATTTGTTTATTTCTAAAATAGGAACAAAAATATATTGTGTACCTAATGAAACTGCCATGAAGGTTTAGAAAAAAAATACCTTCTGTAAGAGTGTTTAGAACATTGCCTGGCCCTGAACAATTACCAAATATGTTAACTGGTTTACTTCTCAGATTAGTAGCACTATTCCCTCTCTCTCACTCTGTCTCCATCTATCTACCTAACCACGATACTATATATTACCACCATTGTCCTCTGAGGGCAGGATAGATTATATTACCTTTGGATTCCCCGTGCCTAGCTCAGTGCCTGGCATAAAACAGGCCCTTAACAGAAATCCATGCTACTATTCACAAGTTGACAAGTCAAGGTTAAAAGAGTAAAATTAATTATGGCCTTCAATTCTTCTAGTGGATTCAAGGCAAGAAACCATGTTTTCTTAAAGGCAATGCCTCTCCTACCACAGCTATACTATCCCCCACCCATACCCCTGCATATCTTTTATAGAAGCCAAGTTATGTAACACACACACACACACACACACACACACACACACACACACACACACACACACAGTTCTGAGATCTCTCCAAGGATGTCAAAAGCAAGAAACTCGGAGCCCTGAATCCCCCAGGGACCTTCTCTTTCTTCCAGTTCCCATGCCTCTTCAGCCCTGAGGCAGCTTTGCTAAACCTTCAGGATTTCAACAGATACTGTTACAGATCCATTGCGAGAGTTCAGTGATCTTCTTTACCCCTGGATGAAACCACCCTTAACCTGAGTATCTTCCTGTGTTACTGGAATTGTTTCTTGTTTTTAAAGAGGATGAACTGCAATGTATAAGCAAGGTACTACGGGTCTTCCAAAGTGATTTAACTAACACAGCAAAGCAAACCCAGCTCCTCTACTATACAAAGGACTCATAAAACTTCCTTTACTTTAATTATTTTTTAAAAAAATATTAAAACTACAAGACCAAAAATAGTCAAGATGAAGTCAATGGAACTTGAGCTTTTGTGTCTTTTTATTTTTGTTTAAGGCTTATATGGAGGAAGGAGGTTGACTTGCTGCTCAGCAGCATGAGAGGACGCAGATTTAAATTTGATATTGCTGTTATTTTAGTACAAATGTTAGCTCAGCTCTCCCATGATAAATTTTAGGAGTCATGTTTTAATGATGAAATGTTCAGTTTCTAGCACATTAATATGCCTTGTCAGATATTTTCAAAGCAGGCATTCACCACATAGCAAGGTTCCTCAGTCTTACACATCTGTTCTCCTACTCCATTCAAAACAACCAGCTTGTAACAAGCTATTCATATCCAGAAGTTCCAACAAAGGCCTGGAAGAAAGCATGATAAACCCATTTTTGATGCTCATGAACACAATATTTATGTTCTAGAGCTAAAGCCAGCTTAGGATTCTGAATGTACTTTTGCAAAATTTGCAACTGAGTAGTTGAAGGTATAGAGTTAACAATCTTATGCAGTGTATTTAGAAAGATATATGATCTTTAATTACTTGAAACAGCGATGCTTATCATTTCTATAAGGCAATAGAATAAAAATTACAAATTGACATTTTTTCTGTGGGAAAATATGATTCAACTATATCTTTCTTATGGTTAATGTTGTAAATGGGGTAAACTTATCTATGCACAATTGCCAATAAAATAAAGTTTTAAAAATCAGAAGGTGAGCTGGGGACAGTTAGAATGCTTGCCTAGCAAGCGTAAGACCTTTGGTTTAATTCCCCAGCAAAACGTAAGCCAGGTATGGTGGTGCACACCTGTAAGTCTAGTACTTGGGAGGCTGAGGCCGGAGGATTGCTGTAAGTTTGACCCCAGCTTGGACTACATAGTGAGTTCAGGACCAGCCTGGATTGGACTACAAAGTGAAAATCAGTCTCAAAAAAAAAAAAAAATGAACAAGCAACAACAACAACAACAAAAATAAAAATAAAAATAAAAACCTGAAAAGGGATTTTCATGAAGAACCTAGCTATATATGAAACATGAGAAGGTAGCCACCAGGTATGAGTGAAATACAAAAAGCAACTAAACTAATGCAATCACGTAAACAAAATCATTTCAAATTGAAGTTCATTTGCATAGTAATTTTATTAATTACAAATGTTTCACATGATTATACCAATTTAAATATGCATTTGATGCTATAAGGAAATATTACTAAGAGGAAAGAAGCTTAGGGAGAATTTCTGACATGCATCCAAGTATTGTTAATGGACATTAGAATGATTAAGTAGTAAGGATGGAGCCAGTAAGAAGAAAGTTTGCAACCAGCCATGTCCTCTACCTGCCTTTATCTCCTGTATCTTTTGGGCATTTCAATGACTGTTTCAAGGACATGTCCATGCATGATGATCTGGCCATGTGCATGAGTTAATCCCTTCTCAACTTCCTAGTGGAATTTTAAACAGATCTAAGTATGGCTGAACAATGAAAATCCACAGTACAGGAGCTCTTTTGTGAGCTATGAAAATGATACCTCTTCCCAGGCTCCCTTGCAAATGAAGATGTTTACATGGCACACTCCTGACCAATGGAATACAGGCAGGAGTCTATCTTAATAATCACTGATGTCTTAGTTACTTTTCATCGCTATGACTCAATACCCAACATGCACAAATTAGGAGAGGAAAAGGTTTATTTTTAGCTCACAGTTTCCCAAGGTCTCACTTCGTTCATGGGTGGGCAGCTGGGAAATGGTGGAATCACACAGTGGGGTCACAGCTGCAGGTGGAACCAGAGCCAAGCCCCAGAGGCAGAGATACAGCAGCATGGCAGAACAGAAGGAAGGCTGAGAGGAGGGGTGAAATCAACACACACCCCTCCACATCAAGCCCCAAGCATGTACTCCTTCCAGCCAGGCTCTACCTTCCAATACCAGACAGTATCCATAGGTACATGAGGCCTTTGGGGACACTCCAGATCTAAACCACAGCAACTGCTAAAGTTAGTGCATTCTAATCAGTGAGAATGATAACACCAGTATTGCCACTTAGACTTGTCTTGTCTTGAATAAGGATGGTATGCCTATAAATGAGAGTATAATCTTGTGAATGTGAATGGAAGATGCTCATGAGAGTTATCCAACCAGAGTTCTGGTGTGGTTGACACGTAAATTCCAAATTGGTTATCATCTACTTCCAAATATCTTGGTATGTTCAGAAATTTAGTTTCACATGTTTCAGTATTAGCTGTCAGAGGATTTATTCATGCATTTTACTTTCTATTCAACATCTGTGAATATATTTCTTTCATACATGACTCAATAAATCATAACTGAAATTCAGGTTTTTCAAGTACTTTGGCTTAACAACCCAATAATCTTGGATATAACCCCCCCACCCCGCAGGAACAAAGGAAAACAAAGGACTACATTCAGAAACTTTGCTATGATACTAAAAGTGAAAGAAAATGAAACTTCAAAACTCAACTCTCCCCAGCACAACATTGTGGTATTGTTATTAACAGCATAAGCAATTTAAGTTCATTTTTTGAATGATTCAATTTGCGAAAAATGCATATTTGCAAGTATGTGTTCACTCCAATCAGAATGCCTTCTTTCAGATAGCATGGAAGTACAGATCAATATTATAATGCAGAAACCGTTTCAGGAAGTACCAGAAGCTATCAATTGTCAACTAATTGGAAGATTGTTCTTCTAAGTGAAAAGCTATAAAATTCTGACTGTTCAAATCACCGTAATCATTTTATTTGTCCTGTTCTCTAGAGGAATCCTAAACAAAGCCTGCAGCAATTGCTTTGTTCTCTCAAATTTGCCTTGTAATTTTCCGGTGTATTGAAAGACATTCAGTGTTGACACTGTTGGGGGGGAAATTGGGTGTCTGCCTGATGAAACTGCTCATTCTTAGTCAACATAATTACTCTGATTAACACATCTGCTATTTAAACAATATCACACTTTCATTTTTTCTTTGCTAATAATTAATGCGAAGGGAATCATACATCTTCCTTCAACTAGAATAAATAGAGGAATCATTTTTTCTGTTCTGAAAATCTTGCTAAGCCATATAAAATAATTGGGCTGACCTTCAAAAATAAAGAAAGGCAAATCAAAACAAAGAGCCTAGACCTTAGAATATACAGCAATTTATGTAATGTTGGGAAACACACACAAAGAAAAGAATAAAAGAATCAACGGATGCACCATATTTTCTCTAAGACTTCAAACGCTTGTTTTATATCATGAAAAATCCAATCATCACTAGAGGCTGTCAAAATAATCTTCCTTGCCCACAATTTTGACCACATTCTTTACTTTTTCAAGCGTATAGGGCTGCCTTTTACTTTGCACATCAAATGTAAATTATTCTCAGTTTCAGAGGGTTTTATCTGCTGTTGTTTCCAATGCTTTTGTTAATTTACCCTTCACCATTATTATTTCATTAGTCCTGTACCTCACTGGACTTTCCATACTATAATAGTTGATTGGAAGACTGGTACACTAAAAGTCAGAAACCATAGCATTTAGCCAAATTATAAAACCTTCTTGAACACTTTCTCCCTTTACTGAAAAAACTTGAGGGCTACAAATAGATATATTTTTCTGATATGTATTTCTGTTATAACCACTCACCTTTCTTTGATGACTTTCTAGTTTATTAAATATTTTTTATTGTAAACACTTGATAAGGGATCTTTGGAAGAATTGTAAATTAGGTTTGAAGTTCTGGTGAAAGAGTATGTATTGAACAATTATCTATTTCATTTACGAAGTACTTGCAAATATCATCTAGTAGGAAAGTTAAAATACTCAGAATTCTAGAGTTCATTGATTAATCAATTCATATTTTTGCTTTACATTGTTTTGTTTACTTTCAATTTTAACATTTTTCATTATTACTTTATTGCTGAGATCAAGAAATCACTCTTCATAATACTGCCTTCAAGTTCAAAGTCCAATAGTAAGAGCTTATAATTGACCAACTGAGTGAGGAGCTATCACAGCTGCCTTCCTCCCCAGCGATGACAGAAATTTCCATGAGAAAAAATAATGAGACCCTACATAATTAATCCTCCTGGAACTTCTGGTTCATGACACCACCAATGCTAAAAGTCCTGGCAGATTTTATACATTGAAGACATCAAAATCTGGGTGCTTCGTGTAAAGAGTTGAGAACCTAATCATCATATGCTCTATGTTTTTAATTGGTTATTTTTATTATTTATGTAGCAATTTGTTCCTCCTTCTTGAGTCTCAAACAATTAGCTACTCCTTTTAATAAGGTTAACAATGACCACTACGTTGCCGAAGATATAATTTACAGTTTATATTGGATCCAGGTGACCAACTCCTTGCCTTATAATTCTTTTCTACCTCTTCCTCCAGAACAGACTTGCCTAATTCCCCCCATCTCATGAAGAGCTTCTTACTCCTCCTGTGTCTTCCCTCCTCTCAGTGCTGTGAAGCTACAGGATTCACACATGAATTCCATCTGTCATTACTAATCCTGTAGATGGTCTCATCCAGTGTCATAGCTCTATCACTACCCTGACTTTGTCTCTGTGTTCTGGATACTCAAGGTTTTCATTCCAATCTCTCTGAAATGTCTACTACATTATTCTAATACCACAACTACAGCCTCATCCTTATGATTTCTCAAAGTCTGTTGTTTCATTTGGTTATCCAAGGCTGGACACAACACATCTCTTCTTTACGTTGTTTTTGCTTTGCCCTAAGTCACATAGTTTGGAGTTCTTTTTTCATATTACTATTTATTTCATGTTTCTCTCACAATCCATTTCCAGTTTGTCAAAAAATTCTTATGTCAGTAGCTAGCTCAGAATACATCGTTAGCTGAGCATGTCTTATTGTTTCCACCTGTATCTCCCAGGTCCAAACTCTAATCTCTCTCACCTGTATCCCTGAAATAATCTCTCACTATGCCTGTTCCCAGCTACAAGTATCACAGAGGGTCACGACTTTCTCTGAGCAGTGTCCAGTAGTATCTCTCTCAAAATAAAAGCCACACATCGTGTATGTCCTAAAAGGCCTGATGCTCCCAACTCCCTGCTTCTCCTTCTATAGTTTCTCAGATAACTGCCCGGCTCCCCCATGTACCCTTTACTTCTGTCAATGTCATGCTTTATTGTATGAGGTGGGCAGATAGTGTCCAGCTGTTGGGTCAAACAATACACTAGACATTACTACATGGGTATTTTTAACATACATTTCATAGTAGACTTTGAATAAGATAGATTACGCAGATGAACCTCATCCAATCAGTTGAACGGCCTACGAGGCAATGGCAGAGTTTTTCCAAATAAGGAATTCTAAAGACTTTAATATAAAAACTTTGCCCATCTTTAGCCTGTTGCTTTATGAAATTTGGATTCAAGACAGAACAATAACTTTTTTAACCCATTCTTTCTATTAGTATATATTTGTGAATATTCAACTTGGAGAACATAGTTTCTACTGCCTTTTCCCCTTCTGATCCCAGATTCTCTTTCCATCTCCACAAAGTCTACCTACCTGTTTTCTATCATCTTTTAATTTATTTCCTGATTCTCATACAAGATAAATCACAAGGTATTTGATCTTGTATGTCTAATATACTTTCTTAATATAATGGTCTAAGGTACACCCATTTTCTTACAAATAACTCAAATTTATTTTTTTATCTAAGTGAGGACTCCAACATTATCGACAGTACATTTTCTTTATCCAGTCATCTGTTAAAAGGCATCCAGAAGTAGAAAAAAAGCAATCCTAAATATTATATGGAGCCAGAAGAGACGCAGAATAACCAAAGCAATCCTGAGCAAATCCATGACAAAAGGAGGAGGCTTTGCAATCCCAGACATTAGGGTATATTACAAAGCAACAGTGATAAAAACCATAGGGTATTGGCACAAAAACTGACAGAACCAAGGATGTGGAGATGGCCCTTAGTACCTTCAACAATATGATCTTTGATGAAGCCATAAACATGCACTGGAGAAAAGACGGTCTCCAAATTAATAATGCTAGAAAAATTGGTTATTAACAGGTAGAAAAAAGAATTTAGACTCACGTCTTTTATCCTATACTGAACCAAATAAAAATGGAACCTAGATATTAGAACAGAAACACTGAATTTGCTGGAAAATAAACTTAACTCTTACATGAATTTCCAGCTTAGAGGTCTTTCTTATAGGATTTAGACTTGCCTTTTCCAAGAACATGTAGGCCAATTCCTTAAAATAAATCTCTTCAATTCTGTCTCTGTCTCTAAGAGTTTGAAGGGGATTTGAAAATGGAGCAGAAAGTATTTTAAGATGAGACTGACCTGGAAGATTGGAGTGACAAGCCGGTGAGCGGAGGAATGCTGCGAGCCACACAGAAGCTACAAGGGGCAAGAACAAATTCTCTCTGGGTCTCCAGCGGAAACCCACCCTGTTGGAAATGAGAGTCTTGGCCCAGTGATATTGATTTCAGATTTCTAGCCTTGAAAATTCAGAGAGAATAAATTCTACAGAAAATAGTTTATATTAAGTCAGCCACAGGAAGCCAACACCTACCATGTTAGTGAAACCTGGTAAGCTGTTTCAACAAGTATCTTAAAAATGTGGCTTTGAAGTGGCTTTGAAATTTGGTGATCAGTAAAGAGTAGAAAAATTTCAAGAGGCTTGATATGAAAAATAAACTAGATTATCTTAACAAGTTGTGGGCATAAACATTAAGAATTCTGCCAGGGAAGATCAGGGGAGAAAGCGAGAAGCCAAACAGAGATAGCGGCCAAACCCCATAGAGAAAACATGTTCCACCACCAGCAGAACATGGGAAGCAACGCGAACGCGGAAGGCTGGCCCCCGCAGGGCTCAGAAAAATGGAGAGCCAGCTACCAGACACTGCGGAAGGGGCGGTTGTAGCTCAACAGCAGCAAAGAGTTGGACTGCATCCTGCAAAACCACTTACAAACTACAAACTCCAATATTTACCTGAGAATATTTCTCAAAACTACTGAAGGCAGAACCTTGTCTCATTTTTCTTCTTGTAACAGAATATGAAAAAAAATAAATAAATTGGGGAAGACATTACACAGAATGCAAAAAAAAAAAAAAAGCTAAAATTACATGGTTCCGTATAAGGAAGCCGTGCTCTGGACAGAAGCTGAGGGTCAGTTTGGATCACCTTCTGCTGACACATTCAGGATGAGATCTGTGACTTATGGGTACACTGAACTGTGTCAGCAGAAGTATGAGGAGAAATCCACGGAGTAGCATCCAGGAACGAGCTGTAGGAGACCCTCTGGCCTAACAGTGCACGTTTCTGTGAAATTAGTAGGAATCGCATAAGTCTCTGAAAATAGTGTACTACTGAAACCTTGCCAACCTGCATGTAAAGGGACAAAAATAGTATAAACAGAAAGAGTGCTGCTAAATTCAAAAATCCTACTGGCTAGAGACAGACTGATAGGCCTCCTGAGCTGTGGGTCTACACCACTCTTTAAGGAAGAAGAACTTCAAAGATGCAGCAGGCCTAGATGTCAGAGGCCTGCAGTCAGAAGGTGGAGAAGTGAGCTGGATTATAGGCCCAAAGGACGTGACCTGGGGCCACACAATCCCTGCAAACTGGCATGCCTGGCTGGGCTTTGGCATCGCGGTGATGCCTCTGCAACTTCCCTTTCTGCCCATCGCCTTCTTTTGGGACACCAATGCCTACACCTATTGCTGACACCTGCCCACTAGTGTGTGGAACCTGACACTTGGGAACATACAGGATTTGAATAAGGCACACTGTGTTGCCTCCATCTATTGTCCATGAAATGCACTTACGATTTCTCAGCCTGTGCCACTTGCCAACTTAGCAGTCTTCTGACTCAGAAGAATGAGCGGGAGGTTGTTATCTCAGTGCAAAGTGCTGGGTTCAGTCTTCAATAATGGAAAAAAGGAAGATTTTGTCCTACTCATAGAAGTGTCATAAGAATCTAATAAAGCAATGTGAAGATACTTTGGCATTTTTAATTGCTTCACCGATATGATATTTGGGGTGGGGCATAGCTCAATGGTTGCCTTCATTACTTAAGGAAGGAAAGATACATTTTAGCCCATAATTTCAGAAGGTCACAGTCCATTCTCATTGGCAGTTGGTAATGGTAGAAACACATTTCCAGAGGAAAAGTGAGAGACAGGCTGTTCACGGCTTGGCAGACATGAAGCCAAGTGAGTAAAGATAGCAGAACTACGATGTATCCATCTAGGTCACGCCCCAGTGATCCACCCCTTCTGGGTCCAGCCTCATGTTCCATTCCTTCCAGGTTAAGACCTAGTTATCTGTCCGTTCCAGGTCACATGCCAAGTTATTTATCAAATGCCTGTAATACACCAGATGCCTGTAATCTGTAACCCACCGCATGCCTGTCCCCCACCACACACTGACAATTCACCACTCTGGACATCCTCCCACCTCTTAACAGAACACAAATCTAAAGATAATTCACAACAAGGAGATACATGAAGTTTTGAGGGATATTTTAGGTCCATACTGTAATAGCAGTTAAAGCATTTGTCTAGTGATCACTATGTCTGCAATTCCAGCACTTAGGAGGCTGAGGCAGGAGGATTGCAGAGAGTTCAAGGCTAGTTTGGGCTACATAGTGAGTTCACGACCAACCTATTTTATAAACCAAGATCCTGCCTCAAAAATAAAATGTTATTTATTTTTTATGAAGATACTTTATTGGGATTCTATCATGTACAATCAAACCACTACTTATAGTTATTTAGAAGTCATAAATAATCTGAGATTTTTTATCCTGTGAATTGAGAGCACTAAACTGTACATTTCTACATGTGGCTAAAAAGACAAAGGTGAGATTTTAAGCACCGAAAAAAAAAAAAAAAAACTGGTGTAACAGTGAGTAAGTGTCTGAAAAGAAATCGTTTACACATTGTGAAGAATATTCAAAAAATTTTGAGTAATGGAAATCCAACGTTCTAGCTGCAGGTAATGAGCAAAATTTTCTTAGACATGTGATCACACTACGTGGTTCTTTCAAACTTGAACCTGGTTTCCATTCTGCAGACATTACCATTCCTGAGTAATGAGTAGCAAGTGCGTTTTCCCATCTGGCTCTCTGGGGCTGAGAACAGCAGGAGCATAAGGTAAAATGTCAGTGGCAAGACACAGTGGCTAGTGGCATTTGTGAAATCGAATCACACACGCACACATCGAGGGAACCTAAGATCTGCAGGAAAAAAAAAAAAAAAAACAGTGTAATGCAAGTGAAACCTACTCCATGGAGCCATAAAAAGAGATCGAAGTCAGAAAAAAAAATGGGTTGGAATCATGTGTCCACTAATAGCTGTGCAATTTAACCTCCTCTATCTTGATTTTCCTTATTTATAAAATAGAAATAACATATTAATATATTTATTTTGTAAAGTTGTTTGAAAAATCAAAAGAATGTGTGTGTCCTTTAAGTTGTAATAGCCTAAATAGAAGTGAGGGGTAGCTGTTGTTTTTTAGCAGAGAACATAACTAATAAAATGACTCCCCATCCCATCCAAGGGCAAATGACGTCTTCCTTAATGAAGTCACACTGCACAGCTACCAGCATCACAGAATACATCAGTGGTGTGGCAACAGCAATCAAATCTATCTTAAGATATTCTCGGTAATTTTCACAAAAAGGACATGTGAGAAAATATTGTGAAAACATTTCTGCTGGTAACAATGTATCAAACAGTCTTCATAAAGTCCATTTTCAGGCCCACAGTCAAGTGACAATTGAATAGAAAGGTATTTTTCCTCAATTGACAATTGAAGAAAAAATCTTAGGGTATCCAACAGTCAGGATAGAGTTTTATTCATTATAAAAAAAAAGACAATTCTTGCTCGTGGAAGCTAAGGTAACTAAAAGAAAAAAATATTAACGGCTAAATGAAAAAATCTAAACAAACACATGAACCAAAGTAAGAACAAAAAGCAAACAGGTTCTTTTTCTTTTACCTTCACAAGCTGACAGGGAGCACTTAGGTCCCTAAGGACTAGACTGGCACTCAGGGGACCTGCAATCATTGACATATAATGGCAATAAGCCGGATAATTCCAGAAATTTAACATTTTAAAAGAAATTACAGGGCAGAGTTTCACCAGATTGTATTTGTTATTGCACTGGGAGTTATCAGGTATGATAGAAAAACAAAACATAAACACACATACAAAACTGAACAGCTCTACATGTCAGATTTATGTTTTCAGTTGCACTCTCTGGACTTCCTTGATGTCCTGGATGCGTTCAAACACTTAACTGTACATGGTCATTCTGACTTTGGAATGTGCCAGAGGTCCCATGGTGCCTCACCATGGTCCCATGGTGAATAATGTGGATATGAATACATTGTGATGTTTTTATTTGGCAAAAATTGTCAGTGTCATATTGATTCCATTCTGGACAGTGAGGCAGTGCTATGGTTTGGTTCTCGAGTGTCCTCTCAAAAGTCCATGTATTTAGATGCCGTGGGATAACTGTGGAGCCTTGTGCTTTTGGGAGAAAGGGTCTGGCTGGAAGGGGAGGATGCTTGGGAGTTTGATCTCCAATGATTATGTTAATTTGGTGAAATTTGGGGTGGCCCAGGGCATAGCTTTCAGGTTTATTAATTTATGGGCCAGGAATTAGGGGGTGCATGAACTAAGTAAAGGAAGGAAGAAGAAACATTGTTGCAGCTTCTTCCGCAGAAAGCCCAGGGCCTGGCCCCGGTCTCCAGACCCAGTCCTGCTCTTCCACTCGGCCTTTGGCTGCAGTGGGTTGAGCAGCTCTCCCGTCCTTGCCGTGAGCTTCCACTGTTGCCAGCTGCCTATGAATGGAGTATATGAGACCTTCGGAACCTGTGAGCTAAACGTTTCCTCAAGTTGAGGATGTGGGTATTTTGTCTCAGCCATAAGTAAGTAGCTAAGACAGGCAGCCACAAAAAGATACTCACAAAAGAGGACCTCAAGAAAGGCTCCAGAAAGCAGTGAGAACAGAGACAAATGGGTTTAAGCAAAGAAGTGAGATTAGTTGCAATGTGTCTCTTAGTAATTCTCTTAATTTTTCAATGTCAATATTTATGGTGATTTGTCATCACACCTCTTTGATATGCAGCTGAGAGTCTTTTCAACTAAATCCAGCCTAAGTGGGAATGACAAGGAAGCACAGAGCTACCAAAGAAGGAGTTGGTTGGAGACTAGAGGGCAGGCAATTCCGGCAAGAGTTAGGTCTTTGCTACCGCAGTTGGCACTGCTCGGTATTTCGAGTTTGGCCTCTGTCTTCACCCTGCCGGGATTCCCATTCTGGCTTCCAGGTTTATCAATGATATGGTCTAGGGTGACTTAACCTGAGTGGAAATTTTAATAATAGTTTCTTCCTCAAAGGATAGTTTTGACAAAGATTTGAAGGACTCAGGTACCTAAAACAGTACCTAACAAAGACTGAACACATGGTACATAATTAGTTGTTGGCATTGTAACTCCTAGAGTGATGACAGGGCTATAACTGTCACCATCATTGTCACCATTGGTATTATTTGTCCTGCATGTAGAATAGTTTCTTTAGACATGTCAGGACACGGACGGAAAGCCAATGTTTCTGCTATCTTTGAAAAACAAAACAAACAAAAAACACAAAAAGGGAGAAAATTTTTGCAAAGCCCTTTCCACATAGTTAATTCCATTAAAATATAAAAAGAAGCTGTTCTCCTTAATGAACATTTTTGTTATTTTAATTAATAGTAATAAAACTGGATATGTGCTTATTTAAGAAGGGAAATAATTTTCAGTTGATTGGGCTCTTGGGGCTATCTGTGGATTAGAAAACTTTTTAGCCATTTCTACTGGCTTGTGGCAGTCATTTTAGAACTGAAGAGTCAACAGAAACGTCTGTTTAGGAGGCAAAGACTTATCTCAGCAATTTGTGAGTCAGAGCTATCCCTAAAACGCAAAAGTGAGGAGTGAGGAAAGTGGGAGTAAAATGTAAAACATCCAACATCCTTTCTAATAATGAGACTCCATAATTACCTGAAAGAGAATAATGGCTTCAAGCTCAAAAGAAGGATAGATGCTATGGTACCTAGTAAATATAATCTAATTGAATTTTCTCTAGAAATTCCAAGAAGACAGGTCTCATTAATCTCAATTTATAGGTGGGGAAACTGAGGCACGCGTTGGTGACATCTTTGTAGAACAAATGACTAGGAGAATTCTAATTCTCATCCAGGCTTCTCAAATTCTGAAGCCATCTTTCCACAGTGGGAAACCTTGTCTTGCCTCCACCATGCATCCTGTTCTCAGCCTATCATCTCAGGGAGCGTATCCAGCCTCCTACCAGTGCCAGGAGTGAGCTACTGTCAGCCACACATCACAGGTTATGACTGGGCCTTCACAGATCCCTAGACGTCACACCTGACCCTCATTACCAACAACACAATGACATTTGACTTATGGATTTCAGTGTCTACACGGCAAGGGATGTTTTCTTTGTACTGACAGTTGAATGCACTGTTAGTCATTTTTCAGACAGCGATCTTCCTCTCTGCGAAGGAAGCAGAAGGGTGAGACAGCTGAGTGCCCAAACTCCAAAATAAGATTATCTGCTCTTGAAGCAGGATTTTATCACTTACTGGATGGTGAACTTGAGAATTTGTCTTTAAAATCATTCATTTCTTCATCTGGAAATAATGATCTCTTGTTTGTGTATTGAGGATTCTTAGGTCATATTGAAGTACTGGAGTCATGGATGGGACGTGATAGACTGTAGAATACATCAACTGTCGGGGTTATCATTGGCTCAAAAGATGCTAGAATTTTATTAACGTGGTCCTTAGACCACTGGCACAGAATTTTACAGGCTAAAGTGACTAGAACCTTTTGTTAAAAAGCCCATTCTAACTCCGTTAAGTCCAGTGAGGGACCTGCAGTTGGACTTTCCTGACAAGCTCCCAGTGAGCCTAATGTCAAACTAGGACACACTTTGAGTAGCAAGGAGCTAGGACACTTTATTAGTTGCACATCTAGGTCTCTGATTCAGACCTCAGAAACCAGGAACTCTGGGGAGGGGCCCCTTGAGACTGAACATTTAACTGGCTCTCAAAGTTATCTGAAAGCACGCTAAAGCTCTAAGCTCAAGAAGACCGTGAGAGAAGCTCCCATTGCCCTATTAACGTTATTTGACAGTGCAATTCACCGGAGACACAGCCTGATCGAATTCCTGATTCATCGTCATGGCTTCGGGGTAAAATGCTTCTGATGCTGAGACACCTTCATCCCTTTTTGTAACAGAAGTAATGAGTCAATTTTCCAAACAGGGTAAGTAGATAATCCTTCTCAATTTACTAACATAATTCATTCAATATTAAGGAGCATTAGGAAAGGCATCCATTTTGCAGGCTCAACTAAGCAATCGTTTCCTAGCACAAATATTAAGAGCAATAAAGAATCTCACTGAAGGGTGACAGTTTGAGTTAACTGTTTCTACTTTCTATTGATGATCTGTTATTGTTTCTGTTTCTTGAAGATTTTCTGATATAGTACCATTTTAAAAAAATTAGTTCAAATGTGGGTAGAGTAAGCTTTAAAAATGCAGTTTAATAAGAAAGATAGAGGGATCAGAAGCCAAAGAAAACGTGAACGATCAATATTGCATCCTGTCCTGACTAAGGTAGCTTATCAGGTGGTACCTACGCTGCTTTGCCTACTGGTGTCTGAACTTGAGTCTTCAGAATTTCAAGTTCTGAGGAATCCTTTAGGGATGGCTGGACACCTTAAAACAGTGCAGGCAGTAGGCTTCCTGCTCAGCACTTAATGAGAATTAAACTCAGTTGTTCTCATTCTTTCTTTTTCCAAAATCTTAAGAGAATGTTATTGTACCGGTTTGAGTCAGGTGCTCACTTCTGATTTAATCAGCAGTAGACTAGGGGAAAAAAATATGATCCTTTTTCTTCCTACCCTTCTTCAATGCCACTGAAGGCCACCATAGTGAAACAGAGTGTTTCCCTAGAGAAGACAGGACCTAGGTAATGACCTCAGAGGGTTTCTGCTTCTGACCTGTCAGGTAATGCCTGATTTCTCTGTAAATTCACCTTTCTTTGGCTTTCTTCTTCCAAATGCAGCAGGGACCCGCAACGCATTAAAATCAATATTGCCTCACTGGATTATAGCTGAGGGAATGACTGTGAGAAAAAATAATTAAATCTACTGACATGCATTGAATACTTGTTTTATGTAATTAAATAAGTGATAGGTAGATAGAACAGATGGATAAAGGAGTAGGTAGGTTACTGCAGAAACACTACATAAATTCCATCGCATCCATTTTAGATAAGAAAACTGACTTTTCCTTCAGTTTGAAAGATAGGAACTGAATCTCGATTCTCTACCACTAGACAAGGCGCCTGTGGACAATCTCCTTTCTCTGTTTCTCTGCATCTATTGCTTTTTCATCCCCTCATTCCCCTCTCTTTACATAAGGTCATGTGTATGTGACAGTCTTACAGACATTGTCCAGTACACATTTATACTTCCTTAGATACAATTGTGTATTTTTAAGAGTTAAGATTTTTCAATATTATACCTTAAGAGTATAAAAGAGGAAAATAGGCCTCTTCGAGAGGAGAAATCTTTGATGTTACAAATTAAATGCATATCTTTCAATTACACATCGTGTCTTTCCATCATATTACTGATAAGACTTTTGGATGCCTCATTGTCTGTTGTTTCATACAGAGAGAAGAAAAATGACCTTGTGTGTTCATCAGTAATAATGGCAAGTGAGCTTTGTCCATATGTCTTCGTTGGGCAAAGCAGTTGGTAAGTACTTTACACGGACTTACCCTCAGAAAAAGCAACTCAGCTGCAAGGACATTAAGAGGTTTCTCCCAGCTAAACAGGGTGGTAGGGGCAGAGACAGTGCTTGAGTCAAGATCCACCAGCCTTAAAAGTCTTCATTCCACAAATCGCATCAATCCATTCTCTGCTAGTCTAAGCAAGTTTGAGTAATGGCATATTATCACACTATATTGAGATACTTCTTAGCTACACTATTATTCATATTTATGTGCATAATTATGTTATCCACCGTAACCCAACTTACATCTTTCTCCTGCTCACTTGTACAGTTTCTTGCATTATAATTCTTTAAATCCAATCTGTCTTTAAAATTAAATCTTGCATCAGTAATATTCTCTATGAGATGTGATGTACAGTTATATAATTTCACACAAAATTAAACGTATAAATACTAAAGATATTAATTTACTTTCCACAGCAATGTTCAGATAGGTGAACATGACATAAACAGTGATTTTTCTATTACTGAGTTTTTCTGGTCAATTTTTCTAAAGAAAAAAAAAGTGAGCTGATGTATTCTTTTACCTATAATGTCATTTTGTAAGTATAAATAATTTAAAGAAGAGAGTTCAGTGGAATTTGAGGCTAGGGAAATATTCCATCGCTGCTTTTATTTTTCAGCTGGCCTGAGGATATGTTTGAATTAATTCCCTAGAAAAACCGGTTTTGCTCAGTAAGTATATTGTTCGTTGGGTCGGCTAGCCTGACCCATCTTCTATGGACCTGTGTAGATTTGCTTTTCTTTGAATGAATCAAGTTCTAATTTTGCCCATGTAGCTGGAGTGGCTGCTCCATTACAAAGTTGTATGTAATTCCTTTATGAGATGAACACAGATAAAGACACTACTTATAAATTTTCAGATTTCCAAAGATCTCAAGATGGATTGCTGAAGAACTCCAAAGATGCCTCTTCATTTTACTCTTAGCTTACCCAAGGCTCCAGACTCTTTTGAACGTTATCCACATTTTCTCTGATAGAGCATTTCAAATAAGGCGAATTCTAAATTTGATCTTTTGTGGTCTCTGCACATACCCTCCTTGATTATGTGAAAAAAGCCTATCTATTGTATCCACCTTTTCCAGTTTCGCTCAGCTTCCACTGCACCGAGGCTGCTTTATAAAAGAAACCTTTCATCTAGTGGGGACCAGGTTTCTCCCTTTGCTTCCATCTTCACTGAATGATCTGAGTCTGCGCTGTGATCATTTGTCATCTGCTGCCTCCTAGCCTGGACTGCCTCTTGCTTCCTGACAGCGCTGGGCTGAATTCCATGGTCCCTTTTAATTCCTTGTTGGCAGCTTGCTGGCCCTCTCTCTTTACCTTTCTGCCAGGTGGGATGCCTTTTAACATGCCAGCTATGGTTTTCAGAATTTTTCCAAAATGAGATGAAAAATCAACTTCTACTCTCAAGTCTCAGCGAGCAATATTTCAGATAAATCTTCAGTATCATTCAGTGATTCAATCCCTCATTTCTGAGATTTCCCTTCAAAAACCAAAAAATTCCTATGGGCAATCATAAATAACCTCGTCTTTAGAAACAGGCGCACCCTGAGAATCTATGGACCAGAAACAGTAGAAATGAAAGCAATGCTATATGAATTCGCTCATGCAAATAAAAATCACAGTGCTTGCCCAACAGCCCTAATTCCTGCAGACCTTTCCCTTCTAGTGCCTATGGGCAGATGGAGAAAGCTAGGGTATGAAGAGCTGGCATATGGCAGTCCTAAATCAAGATTAATGCCGACAGCGAAGGCCAAGACCACATGATGTGGAGGACTGCTGGGATGCAGTCCACTGCTGTATGGATAAAGAGAATATGTTTGTAAACATGATATTCTCAGTCTCATATAGACACATACAAAAGTGAATCTCTACACTTGCTTTCCATTCTTGCCTGACTATCCCAGTAAGTTATGATCCAGTAGGCTAACAAGATGTCTGCCATCATGCTCCTTATAAATCCACCCTATATGCTGTTGCATGGTGACACCCTATGACACAAATTTAACTACGTCTCTCCCTAGAATTTTTCTACTAATAACGTAGAACGGTATTTCACATAGCACTGGACGGTTGGAGAGAGGTGTTGCAGGAAAGGTGGCGCGTGTTTGAGTCACACAGCCACGCAGAAAGAACTCAGTAAGGTCAAGATCACTACGCTAAAAGACTGTCAAAGTTGCGCATCCAATGAACCACATTACTACAGAGCATTCAACTGTTCAACCTAGACACATGCAGACACATGCATACACATGCACACACTCCTAGATGAACGATTCATACACTTTTTTTTCACCTGAGATTTCTTATACAACTCCTATTTTTTTCATCTTAAAACATTTTAAGAAAACACGGGGGAAAAGGAGAAACCTTGCTAGCATCCAGCATGTACGTGCATATACTTCTATTGTTTCTATTGAGATGGACCACCTGAAAGTTCCCCTAGCAAAGACAAAGTCTTCCACCTGTATGTGAAACCTCAGTCACTAACACTGTTCTATGATGCTGCTCCTGCTTTTCGGTCCCATTCTCCAGGTGACCACATCAACACGCCACTCCCTCCCATCACCGTCATCCTTGAAACTTCACTTATTCTTAGTTTTCCTCCAGATCCTGCTTCACCCTCCCTCAGGAGAAGTTCCTACAGTTCTTCTCTTTAATTCCTTTACTCCAAGTTCCTCTTGAGGGTATTTAAGTTAGGCTGTTACCTCCATACTTAGCAAAATTACTCTATCTTAAGTCTCCAGTGTTGTTTTCTTTGATAAATCCTGTGGCTGCTCCTCAGTTCTAATCTTACCCAAATATCAGCAGCAACGGATGCAGTTGACTATTTTCTCCTGCTGGAAACACGTTCTCAATTGAGATTGCAGTATATCAAAATATATTAATTTTTCTACTTCATTCCTGACCATTATTTCCCTGTCTCCTTTCCTCTTTCCCTACATTTTCCCCTTGAAATGGTTATTGAAGCATTTTTTCATGAACTAGGATTTGGATTTATTTGGTGTACAATTATACCTTTGCTGGTTTTATTCTATCTTATGGCTTTAAATAGTATGTATAATGCTAAAAACTCCCCAAAATGTTTCTCTACCTGGGTCCTCTTCCTCTCCCTCTAATACATGCATCCAACTGCCCACTTAGTATCTGCACCTTCACATCTATTAGGCATCTCAAATTGGCACGTGTGAAAACAAGCTCCTGACACTGAGAATCACATTGACATTTTCTAAACCAATTCCTATTCCTTCTTCAACTTTCCTCCATTTCAGACCAGTTGAAGTCTTCCAACTGACAAGGCCAAACACCTGCGTACCATCAATGTCTCCTTTACAACATCCATGCTAACTACATGAGCTAATCGTGTCAAAACTATCAAAGTTTTGATATATTCAGAATACAAGCATTGATCACCACCTCTACTGCCTCTGCTCTGCGCCATGTTAATTTCGAGCTTGAATTATGGCTCTGCCTTTACTTCAGGCACCCCAGCTTAAGTTTGTCCCCTTGAACCTCTTTATGTAAAAGTCAGAATGGTCCTGTGAAAACACAAATCAGACAATATCTCTGAGCCATACCTCCCATGACTTACAAGCTGACTCACTATAAAAGCATATAGATGTGATGGTTTTTTTTTTTTTCACAAAGCTGGTAGTGTTGTCTGTGTTCATTCCTGATTCCAATAATTTGAAGAATTTTTATTTTTTCATCAGTCTAGCTAAAATTTTTGATTGTTTTCCCAAATGATTGTTTTCATTTGTTTCGTCTATTGTTTTCCTGTTATCAATTTAATTAATTTCAATTCTAATCTGTATCATTTTCTTCCTTTTTCTTGCCTTGCAGTTTTTTTTCCTCTTTATAATTTATTAAGTGACAAATTAGGGTATTGATTTTACATTTCTTTTTTAATGTAAACACTTCTAAACACAATGGAAGCTGTTTCCTAAAACGTTTTGCAAATCATTACTGCATTTTCATTTATCTCCAAGTACTTTCTAACTCATCTTGTAATTTCCTTTTGGCCCATTTATTATTTGGGATTATCTGTTAATTTCATATATTTTTGAACTTCTAATTTTTTTCTGTTATCACTGTATTCTTTCGTGGCTAAAAATATACTTTGTATGATTTTAATCTTTTTAAACTTACTTATGGATGAGGATTTTATATATAAAGTATATTCAACATATATGACACATGCTTACATGTTCAAAAGTCATTACACTAAATGACATATTGCCATTTTCCTCCTTCAAGATATTGCCCCCTGCTTCGTACACACTTATCATTCTGGCTTTTCTCCGAAGCAGTCCTGGGAGGCCTCTTTTATACCTTTATGCAATATCATAAGAGAAAACGCAACGCATGCCGCTCCTGAGCGCCACCAGGCGGGCTCCTAGGAACACAACTTTGTCCTCATTTGCCTCCTTTACCAGATCTGGCCCTGTGCCACTGCCGGATCTTCTCCAAAGTTAAAATGACCATGAAGGATAAATGTTTTAAATTAAGTCAGGACATGAAGGCAGCCCAAAACACAATTTAAAGAGGATTTCCAGAAGTTCTTCAGAAAGTGATGAGAAAGACGAGGTAAGTGTATTCAAAGTGAGAGTATTCTGAGAATTAATGCTACTCTTCCTTTTACAATTTTTTTTTTTAATTTAAACATTCACTATATGCTTCCATTGTTCTCGGTACCTTAGGAAATTTCCATGTATTCTTGTAAAGAATGCAGTGTTATCTTTTTGGAAGGAGTAGTTTATTAAGTCTAATTGGCATACAGCATAGTTCAAATCCTCTCATTCATTTATGATCTTTTACAATGTTAGAATTCATATTTAATTTTGATACTTTCAAAGGCTTTCATTTGATTTCTCATAAAAGTATAGTGTGTGGTCCCTCTCTATCATCAGAGGAGAAGTGACCATTTGATTTGTATGATTAAATATTTTGCAGTACAATGTGAAATAGCTAAATGGCTTTGCTTAAGAGCTCTCTGAAGATTCAATTTGGCAGGAAAGTTGGAAGATTAACGGCACAGGGGCAAGTGGCCAGATCTTCTCTCCGGCTTTGAGTGTGGCCATCCTTGGGTAAACATAAGAGTATCACTGCTTTCTATTTAAGAAAAACACGGGTAATTAAACAGTCATTCATGAGACTAAATTTAATGCCTACTGTGAGCCAGGCACTAGAAGTATGTGCAGTAGGTCTTATGCTTATGTTTGGTCTAATATAAAACTGAGGATCCAATGACCAATCCTACCAACAACAAAGGCCAAAAGTAACGATCTGGTGTGCTCAGCAGATCCATGAATTCTATCTTTCCATAACAAAGCCGAATTATAAATTCTTTTCTCTCCCAGAATCTCTCGTATATTCCTTTCTGTATATCAATCATTTCTTCAACTGTTTATGTGATATTATTAACACTAATATCCAACACCACAAGTTGAGCTCTGTTTTATCTAGGGTAATGAATGGGCTGGGATTCGGGGACCACACAACCTTCCATCTTGCCTTCACAACACTGGTCTTCATACAGAAAAATCTCTGGGTACAGACAGACGTGTATAAAACATGATTGGAGCTGACTAAATACATGGCACTGAATGATTGACCTCACTTGTTTGAGCCTCCTCTGTCTTCTAGTCTAAAAACAGCATGACAATATCTACTTCACAAGACTGTAGTGAAAATGAAATATGATAAAGTGTCTGTCACATAGTAGGTACCGTTCAGAAAACATTCACTTGAAATACACAAATATCAACGCTGAACTCCTCAAGCTGTGTTACACAGAATTTCTCAAAAAGAAGTTAAGTCTCATTCTGAACCAAACCTACTGACCAGGCTCCTTGTCATGTCCAGATCCGCAAAGGACTAGTACTGTTTGGGGGGTGGGAAGGATGGATGAGCGGGGTGGGGCGTGTCTTGCTCCTCACCTGTGAGCTGTTAGAACAGAATGATCATCTGGCCTTGGGCAGCCACTGCTGATTATCATCCTGACCCACACCACTTAAATTTTCTAAGCTCTAAGCACCCTCTCTTTATCTTTCTCTCTCTTGTCCTAAAGACTGAACTCAGGATTTTCACGCTAAGCTACATCCTCAATCCCTTTTCAGTTTTTATTTTGGGACAAGGTCTCATTAAGTTGCTAAATTGTTCAGGCTGTGATGAAACTTGTGATCCTCTTGCCTCAGCCTCCCAGAGTACTGGGATTACAGAAATATACCAAGACACAAACCAGCTTTGCTACTCACTGTTTTTGAAGCAGGACTATCTGTTCTTGGCCTTTCTATTTTGACTCCTTCCTCTTTTCTATGTGTGTCCAGGTAATTTAAAATCCTCAAATCCCTCAAGACTCAGAGCAAAGCTGAATTATGAACTATAAACACTCAACCGCAAAGTCGTCTTCACAATGCTCACAGCATGTGATAGAGTCATCTACCTTGGACCAAGACACTTCAGGGACCTTTCAGTGATTCAGCACTGACCCAGACAATCCCCTTATCTAGGCCAGATGGCAAATTGATCATTAACCCCGTTCTGATGGACTTGTTTTTCCCCAAAATGAGATTGCATAATTAATTATCAGTTATTTGGCATTTTATCAACAAGTACCATCCATTAGCTGACAATTTCACTGCCAGATCAATGATAATTAATCATCTCAGCAATAACCTGTAGCACTAAAAGATGCAGATATCACCTCTGAATACAAATGAAAGTCAGAAGAATCTAGAAAAAAAAGATTCAACAAAAGACAGATCCAATCAAGCTTTGCAGTTTCCAGAGAAGGATATGAAACTCTATGGCATCTTTAAAACTCCATCCCCCACATAGAAGCACCTCAAAAACTTCTCCAAACAAGTCTCTCATATACTAGCTGGAAAATCAATACACTTCAAAACTAGCTCTTCTCACAAAACATATCGCCATATTTACCCCATAGTCAGGTTCTCAGCACAGGCACCAGTCACTAGAGGTAAAGCAAATTCATCTAGCCCTGGCAGAGACAACACGTCTGTAGCTGTCATTATATTCATCACCCTTCACCCGAAAAGGAAATGACATCCTTTTCCTTAATTCTACAAATTTTTAGAACAATCAAAAATCTTTTCTGAAAGACATCATGGGAAGTTCCTCCTCCTCCTCCTCCTCCTTCTCTCTCTCTCTCTCTCTCTCTCTCTCACACACACACACACACACACACACAAAAACAATATTGTTGCAATAACTTTCTTCAGATTTCAAAAATATTTAATGTTAATTGCTTAATGATTAAGTTCAGCAAGAAGATAACTGCCTGGTTTGGTAAATGGTAGAGATTTGATGTGTTTGCTTTAGAAGGCTAAGGGAAGTAGCTTTCTTGTAACCAATTTAGGAAAAAAGAAATGAAGGCTTAAATGATAACGGCTTTCCAAATTGAGAGCTTTCTCCGTTTCTGCACTAGGTTCTGGCATTGGAACTACATACAGCCTGCTCTGTACGTTGCTCACAGCTCCTATACTGCATGTGCACAGCTGTCGTGGGCCCGGTGCACTGGAACTGTTTGAAAGTCACCCTGGGAGGCAGAATGAGCAAACTATATTCAAAATTAAAACTATCTCTTTGCACACAACTACAAAAGAAAGGAATCAATAAAGGGTAGCTATCTTCTTGAATAAATATTCAGCGTGTCTCATGGGACTCCTACGAGATGGCACAGGTACAACGGGATTCTTGTTACTGAGATTTTAATAATCCCCATGTCCTTCTTCATCAATGTCCCCATCATACTGACTCTGTGACTTGTGGATTAGTACTTTCTGAGTATCTGAAAGCCATTAGGACTCATTTCGGAAATCTTCCTCCCCCTGCATGCATCACATGGGTGTGCTACTTCTGGCCAGGTTATATTAAAGCTGAGAAAGTAGCTTTCTGGACAAAGCAAAGCCACAAACACTCAAGGAAAACTTTATCTTATTAGTTTTTGCAGCAAGACTTGGGTAGGAGCATGAGGCCTGGAGATCCTGCTTCAGGACAGACCTACACTCTTGGGAAAACTCCAGCTCCAGAAGATCTGTAAGAATTATTACCAGAGCATGTGGACTATCCCACCAGAAATTTCCCAAACTACAAGGTAAGAAATCACATACGGGATACCTTACAAACGAGGTTCTAAAAGATTAAGAAGATATATTCTCAGATCTGGAGTCAAAAAGAAAACTAGAATAAAGACAAATGAGAGAACAGAATTTAAAAGTACAAGAAAGATAATACCAAGGGCAAAAAAATAAATAAATAAAAGTTGACACAAAACATGAGAAAGACTTGAGCTCTGGATCCTGAACAGCTATACAAAAGCCTGGCTAAAGCCAGAAGGGACCCTCTCTTGCAAAATGCTTCAGTACCTGCTCCAAGCATCTCCCTGTCTCCACGCAGACCAGACAGGACAGACAGCCCCCACAGCAAAAAGAAACATTTGGCCCAGAAAGTAAGGAGGAGGGCAGGTTCTCTTGGGTTCATTAGCATTATGTAGTGGAACTGAGAGTTGTAATGATTTGTAAGTAGAGGGCTTTTGGTTACGGAGATGGCTCTTCTGACCTGAAATCAAAGGTATAACTAGTAGCTGCGCATTTTTTAGGATGTGGGTCACCAAAAGGGGAAAGGAAAGACAAGATGAGCAATTCTGATTGTCATCTTCAAAAATAACTTGGAAACTAATTTTTGAAACATTTGCTTTTATATTGCAATGATTTCTGATCTTGGGTGCTGTGATCCTCTCTAGCTGACAAACCTAATCAAGCGAACTCTACTTGTAAATGTAAGTTCCACCTCACATATTTGTGGTTGAGTTTTTAAACCCTTAAATCAAAAGAGTTTTTTATTACCTGTGGTATTTATACTTGTACACGTATCAGGTGATTTCACTTCCTCAATGACATCATCCCTTCACTGCAAATAGTCACAGTTTTCTGGAAGTGTTTTTATTCTTGTAAACACACATTATAAAATACATACAAATAAAGAGAATCACTCCTAATTAAAATTTACCTTATTTTACTAAAGCCACTTACTTTTTAAAAATTTCTTTAGGATTTATTTGCAAGTTATTCGGTGTAGGGTAAGTTTTTAATCACACAGAAAATTACGCTTCTATGTGAAACATACTACTAGTAGGGATTATTATTTAACACAAAAAGAGAAGCTACTTCAAGCATCTTTTAAAAATATAATCCTTTCTTTCCATAAAATAGCTTTGTAGAAATAATTTGGTCAAGTTAGGTATTTTTTTTCAGATAGCTCTTTTACTGCCCTCTAAAGTCCAAGAACAATATAACAACTCTAGTTTGCAGACAATATTTGAATTCAAATGAAATAGTTGTGCCTCACTTAAAGATGAGGCTACATTCTACAAAACATATCCTTCAGCAAATTGTCCCTATGTGAACACAGAGACATAAGCCCAGTCAGTACAGGCCAGTCACAATAAGTGGCCTCTTGATGAAATCATAGAAGCCCAGTAAATACTACTGTAAGGCCACAACCCCAGGCAACTTACTTTTTTGTGTGTGTACATAAGAAGATCATGCTCTAATTTGATAATAAAAAGTATAGCATACTAATATATTAGCCACCATCTTAGTCGTTTGTTATAAATTAACATGGGGCTAGAGGAATGGCCTGGCACTTAAAGTGCTTGCCTCGCAAGTTTAAGATCCTGGGTTCAATTCCCCAGCACCACATAAAGCTGGGCATGGTGGTGCACACCCATATTCCCAGCACTTGGGAGACTGAGGCAGGAGGACTGCTGAACCTAAGGCCAGCCTGGGCTACATAGTGAGTTCAGGACCAGCTTAAACTACAGAGCAAGACCCTGTCTCAAAAAAAAAAACCTCAAAAAAATTAGCATGTACTGTACATATGTATACATACACTACTTCCACATGGTCTACAGCACAGTAGGCTTGTTTACTTCAGCACCGCCACAAATAAAAAACAGAAATACTACACTACCACTTTCCAGGGCTATGATTCAGAAGCAGGGATTTTCCAGCTCCATTGTAGTCTCACAGGATCACTGTTATATATGAAGTTCTTTAACAACCTAAACATCCTTAGAGAGCATGTGACTACACCAGTATACACTAGACATAAGGCATCAAAGAGAACTGAATCCTTAGGGTCTGGTCTCAATATAGCATGGCCAGCCATCTCTGCTAGAACGTGAGAGTTTTACATGACAAGACATAACAGACTAGAGTTTAAGGAGTAGATGTTAATTTTATCTCTGATCTGGCACTAAGAAATGGTTCCTTATTATCCATACTTTACTACACAACCCAATTATGTAGCCAGACTATTTAGTTTTACAGTCAATCTTTTAGGACATTCCTAACTTTTATATTACTTAGGCCATTATTCTGGCAAAAACATGACCATAAAATATGAAGAACAGTACTGGGAATGTCTGCTAAGAAACAACACATAAAACTAGGACTCAGAGGTAAAAATCAGTTGCTTCCCAAGTTCCTTCTGATAACACACCTTGAAAGAGTAAGATCTGGGGACTTGACACTGGTCAGATGCTCAGAATCTGGAGATAGGGACTGCTGTTTTAGGACAGGAGGATTTGAATGGGTACAAAATAATTGTTTAGGAGTAAACAATGGAGGGAGGTTAGCTTGGGACAGGAAAGGCAGACAAAGGAGAAAGGAAGAAGACAAGGGAAAAAAAGAAGCCACCACCGAAGAAAATGCAGAAAACAGGTAGAATGTTCAAAAAGCTCCCACTCTACACATTTTTATTTTTCATAATAAATTTTTCACAACTGATCAGAAAATTGAAAACTTCAGCAAAAGCAAATCATCTCATCTTGTATGGGGCTACAGGCTGTGACGGGTAAAGCCAAGCACAGGGAGGAAAAGACACATTCCAGGTGCTGCGTCCTGTCTAAGTAACCTCCAGGGGGAGACCCTGCTAGACAGGTGAAGTATACCAGGGGGAGAGAGGGACACACAGTAGAAAACAAGAAGCAAGGATTAAAGTGTAATTACAATTTCAAAGGGCCCTTGGTGGCACACTGAAAAGCCACAGGAAAGTCACAAACAACAGCATTCCTGGCCCAATTTCAGACTCAAGGACCAGGTGTCAATAGTAACAACAAAGCCGCTTCTAGAAGCCTATAATCAATAGGACTGTCATTTTAATCTTAGCTGAGCATCAGGTGTGGATTTGGAAGAGCACCTTTAGGTCCTGTTGTTCTTCAGCATCACCTGGCAATGGTTATAAATGCAAATTCCCGGCATTTTCCCCAGTTCCAAATGCACAATTTAAGAATATCTTGGGTTAACAGTGAAAGTCCTTCAGGCCATCTCAGCCAGCCTTGCAGGAGATTCTGCTGTACACTCAAGAGGGAAAACCAGGTGTATTCACACAATGTCTAGATGTCTTTTGAGCTCTAGTAAGCATGAAGAGTCCTGTTTTTAGAGTTTAAAGGACAAGTTTTGTAGTGGATCCCATAAAAAAAATAGTGACCAAGATTCTTTTCCTGCATTTTAGTCACAGATCCACAGTAATTAGGAGTAGAGGGTATAATAACCCTAAAGTGTTGATTTTCTACCTCTGGATGAAGTAAGAGAATCTGGAGGCTAAAGAAATCAAAACTTTAGAGAAGAGTTAAGAACAAATCACTGGAATCATTTCTGCATTTCAATTACAGAAGGCAAGGATCCTGTATATATTTTTGGTGTGATTACATAAAGCTGAATGTTTTCCTTATATTCGCATTTCATGCTCATAAAAGAAACTCCCCTGTGACTTATATTTTTTAGTTCCTGTGTTGTAGAAAGTGGTACGAGACAGGAAGTATTTTAGACCTCGTATTTTTCCTCAAAGTCTTTAGAACAAGTATGTAAATTTTATTCCACATCAATCTTGTGGGACAGATACTACGATTGTTCCCACAGCGCAGGTGAAAAGACTAAGGATCTCTCACCATACTGTGCTCAGCTGTGGCTGAGTTTCCCCAAAGGTGAAAAGTCCTTGATAACTTTTCAGGGCAGAAAATGCATAATTAAATTTATATCACTAAAACATCTGATACAATATCTAAAAGTCACTTAGTAGATTTTTTTGACAAAACTATGTTATATTTAATTACATCATTTGCATTTGGAGAAAGGAAACAGAAGCAAACATCCATGAACTGAAATGTGTTTTCATATACTCTTGGTACTAAGTCACTTACTACTTTGTGTCCTTCTAAAAATGACTACATTCTATGTGGCATATGCAACTTGAGTTTCACCAAAAATTCATGATCCCTCTTGGGTAATGCAGAGTTCTTGTCAGCAATGGCCACCCAGGCAGAGACCACGTTTCTTAACCTGACTTGCCAGGGCCACGTGACTAGTTCTTGGCAATGGGGAGGGAGGATAAGCGAGGCGCGTCACATCTAAAGTGAGGTGGGTGAGAAGCTGATGTACTTTCTTCAATTTCTTCCCCTCCTAAGTGACAGGATCCCGTGAGACGGCGGAGCAAACAGATGGGTGGAACCTGGAATCCCGAACAAGAGTGAAGACCGCAGTCCACACTAGAAGTACCCACACTGAGCAATTCTGTTAATTGGAAGTAGGTTGCATTGTTTTGGTCTTCAGCAGTGAGAATTGGGAGAATTTGTGTATTACTGAAATTACCACTGCCATCATCAATGCAATCTATCCCCTCTCTGAGAATCGTGCCCATGTTTGGAAAAGTACAGGTTACACAGAATTTCATGAGCTAAGTTCTTTACCTGTGCTTTGGGATAAGCCTGGCGGGAGTAATTTCCCGCCTTTGCTCGCCTTCAAAGGGATTATAGATTACCGTGTGCACCCTTTGAGATGCAGCTCATATTCCTGGCAGAAAGCAAACTATGCAGGCAGTTAGAAATGGATCCAATCCTAGACACTGCTATCACTAAACTGCATGAGCAGTCTTTCACTCATGAGCTTTTCTTCTCTTCTGCAAAATGAGAGTTCATAATACCTATATTCATAATTCCTGTACTCTTAGATTATTGTGAGGATTCAATTAATATTTGTAAACTCCTGCAGTAGTGCTTGGCTCATAGCATTAAAACCTGGTGATTGAATTTCAAAATTATTTGCCACTTTCTAAGGCAGGGACTATAGTCTATAATTCTAGTATTCAAAGGATTGGTCATATGAATCACTTTGGTCAGTGATCTGAAAGTGGAAAAGACAAGTCATTTGCACATTGCAGCCTCGGCTACTTTCTTTTTGACAGGACCAGCAGTACGTCAGTTAGGAAATATGCCCCACATTGGTGGACCCTGAAAAGAAGATGCCTTTAAGCAGTTACCTGGCAATGGGGCAGATGATACACATGTTACAGACAGGAAGATCTGGGACCTTTGCTTTTGCAGTACAACCCAGCTCTTCTAACAAATGCAGCAGGACATAAAAGAAAAGTAGTTTTCCCTGTCTATCACGGCACCAAAAATGGCTGACCAATTTTCTGTCTCTATCTTCTAGATGCTTATGCATAACACTCTGCCTTTACTCTTTTCTGAAAAGTCATTCTGGAGAGGAAATGTAGAAAATAAACCATGTTCTGGTGGTAAATGAAAATTAGCTCAAAAAATGAAAAATCTGAATTCGTGCTGTCTTTATACTCAGATTAAACAAATGGAAATTGGATCATTAAGCCAATTCATCTGCACCATTTTGTTATTCAGACAACATTTGTGAACACAGAATGAAAATTATGGTATTTTTTTTTTTGGCACAAGTCACTAATCTCAGCACTCTAACAGGCTGAGGCAGGAGGATCCCATGTTTGAAAACACTTTGGGCAATATAATGACTTGGCAAAACTTCATTTTAACATGAATTTTTTTTTAAAAGTGTGGAGGTTAGCTAAATGTGAAGGTCCTACATTTAGCTCTAGTTTCACAAAAGAAAAAATTTTGGAAGAGTCATGGTGGTAGCTACTTGGAAGACCTATGTTATGAAACAGGGCTGTGAAGTCATAGAACCTTATAGAGAATTAACATCCATATAGAGCAAACTTGAATGTTATCAGGAAGATGGCAGAAAGCCAGGATAAAACACTGTCATGTGTTTTCTTCACACGTGTCAAGGAGATGTATGTAGCTGCATTTCTCTTTAAGTGCTGGCAAGATTGAAAAAGGTGTGTCATAGAAAATTTTGTCAATTACTATAATTGTTTCATTATTGTTATTAAGTAACAAATTTGTGCAAATAGTTCACACTTTCCAAATTGTACAATTCTGTGCTACTTAACAGATTTGTAATATGATACACTATTATCCTATCAAATTCCCTCACGGTGTCCCCACCCCCTAACGACTCCCTGTGCTCCCTGTGCCATTGGTAGGGAGTCCCCTACCAATGGCAACCAAATCTACTTTCCATTGTTCCAGTTTGGCCTTGTCTGGATGTTTCATATAAATGGAATTATAGATTAGGTGACCTTTTATGTCTGACTTCTTTCATATAAAATAATACTTTCAAAGTTCAGCCATATTGTAGTGTCTACCAGTGACAAAATCAGATCTGGTGACTGACTGAGATAAAATTTTACTTCTCTATTGGTCAGTCATTGGGTATTTGGGCTGCCTGCATTCCTGGCCATTATGAATAGCACCACTGAGAACCTCCTTGTAGAAATATCTGTGTTGACGTATGCTTTCAATCTTCTTGGAATATATCCCAAGTCCAGGAATTGCTGGAGCAGGTATTAATTCAGCGTTTAACCTGTTAGAGAAACACAGTATTTCCACAGCAGCTGTATCACTATTTTATTGTTTTTGAAACTGCCACAGTATAAATAGCAACTGGCTGCTCTGCAGTCTAGGAATGCCGACTCTACACAGGGAAAAAGCAGGATTTTTGTGGAATCTGTGCTGTGACCACAACAAAGCACACAAAATAAAATCACTGACCACTGTGCATATGGACAATGCACGCCACACACAGGTTCTGACTTAATGACGTTCGTGCAAAGCCAGTGAGTTCAAAACTATAAGATTTGGAAGGTTCCTTATACCCATTCCCACAGTTGCTAAGGTTCCTCAAAAAGATTTCTGAAGTGGGAATCTCTTTTTGCAGAGGCTGACTTAGGTCAGATCAGCATAAGAAAAGAGCCAAGGGGAGATTGGAGTAGAAACTTCCTGTGATGAGGGGCAGGACAAAACAAATTAACATGCAAAATCTCCATCTTTTACTATCCTCCTATGTTTCCTTATGCTTTTCAGTTTTTCCCATATTCTTTCCTCTAAATTTTTACTGGTTTTTACTATGTCATTATGTTCTATCTAAAATTAAAAGGCACACATAGTTGAGGAGTAAGATTACACATCTCTGTTTTTGTTTAAGGACGCTTTATTATCTTGCATCTCCACATGAAGATGGCACTTTCTACCAAGGTAAAACTGAGCTGCATTCAGAGTGATGTTACTTTCCATCTTGCAGATCAAACAGGGTTGAGAGAAGACAGCACAGAAGGGAGAGTAGAGCTCAAACCACCAACCTCAAAGCAACTAGGTAGGGGAAATGCCATCGTCTCCCTATGAAATGATACACAGATCAGCAACGATTTTCAGCATTCCATTAACTGACATCTCTTAAGCAAAGCCAGGTATGGTTAAAATGCTACCATTGAAAGAAACCGTTTCTTATTCAGAACCTGTTGAGCAGAGTCAGAACAGGAACTCCAGTGTTAGGAACATCTTAAGGAAATGTGTAGACTTGGCGCGTCACTAGGCAAAGGCTCCTTTAGTCTCACACAGAATTAACATGTGAAAATCATATTATTCATTTCTGGAAATAAGACAGAACATCCCTCAAACTGTTCTTTACTTCTCTTAACAGAAAAGAGGCTCTGGACATTTTTTGGATGACAGACACCAGAATTCTGTTATTGGCAATAAACCCTTATGATGTTGGCAAACCCTAGACTAATTATAGGACTGGGATGGCACGTGTTACATTAGTATCTCTACAAGAATGTAAAAGTGGCCCTGGATTCTTTTCAACTTGAAGTTTCATTATTTTTAGCTTTAATTAAAAATCTATGGGAGTCAAAATAAATTAAATAAATAAGCCATCATGCCTTTAGCTTTCCCCAAATGAAGGGACCCTTGGAGCAAATAAATATTAAATACCCATCAACCTTGGCATGCTTTTCAAAAGTCTTTTTACTACAAAAAAGCAAGAACAAACAAAACAGGTTTTAAATTTCAGCCTTTACCAAACTGAACTCCAGAGTGAAAATTTTCTTCAAGTGAAATTCAGCTATAGATGTGTAGTAGTTAGTATTCTGATTAAATAACTATTAATACCATCTCAATGATGAATTTTTATTTTTGTATGTGAAAATTATGCCCATATTTTAAGCAGTCTAAAAGATTGAATATCTAGGTGGTGCAGCCATGTTATTTTTAGTTTCCAGAAATCTTCCTTTTAAACACATCAGCCATTTTATCACAAAAAGCACTGTTCTTTTTCTCAGTGTCATGTAATTAAATTCTTCCTGCAGTGGCTTCTCATAAGAATCTTTCTCTAGAGAAAGATGAAAATAAAAATCTTGTAATTTTTCATATGAAGATTCAGGGTCCTGCCTTCTAGATTAAATTTGATACAAATCTGGCAATATATAAGCATCTCAAGCTCAGAATTTTTTTAAAAAATAGTTTGGGTATTTTTATCTTCACCTGAGGTCAACCACATTCTATATTTAACAGAGGTATGACTACAAAAAAAGTCATACATATATTGATGTATCTAAATATCTATCATCTATTTATCTATTGAGATTATCTTTACATTGTTAAAAGTAGACTATATTATCCCCACTATGAGCTTAAGTGTCCCCCTCCGCACACTGCGTAGGCTGAAGCCCTAATGCTCAATTGGAGTCTATTTAGAGCTTCAGGAGATAATTAAACTTAAATGATTATGAGCTGTGGCCTCTTCCCTCCCTCCTTGCTTTTCTCTGCCTTCTCTACCAGCTGAGGAGATAGAAAACAGCTCTCTCCAGGAGAATAAGAGCCTTCACCAGTCAGCCAAATCCTGAATCGTAAACTTCCAGTTTCCAGACCCGTAGAGAAACAAATTTCTGTTGATCTAAACCATGTATGTTGTGATATTTTGTTATGGCAGCCTGAGCAGACTAATATAATCCCTATTTAAAAATGAATAATTTGAAATTCAGAGATGAGTTTGCATACATTAATATAGTAGAACCTGAAAACCTTGAAGGTGCGTTGTCGATCTCTGGCATGGAAGGGTTTCCCAACAGGCTCAGCGTCTTCCTTTGCAAACAAAGTAACTATGTACATGTCTGTCCTTCTCCCAGTTGCAGCCACCCCGAGATTATAAGGCACTATCTTCTCCACTGTGATTCAGGCCTTTCTTGTACTCTGCCTACTCTCAGGCTCTTCCTCGCTTGCCTTTTTATAGCACTAGTATTTTTTCCCTATTTTATTGGTATGTATAGATGCAATAAAATACATGTTTACCTTGATCTTGAGTATTTTGTGCGCATACACAGGCAAAATTTCAATTCAATCCCCTCTCTCTTTTTGACCCTCTCACCCTTTCCTCCTCCCCTGCAGTTCCCATTATTCCCCACATTTAGTTCTATAAAATAATTATGAACTTGGTTTCTCATATTAGAGGAACCATTTAATATTTCACCTTCTGCCTCTGCCTCACTAAGCACAATGGTCTCAACTTGCATCCATTTACCTACAAAGGTCTCCCACCTTTATGTCTTCTTAGCCACACCCAGCAGAACTCTGCTCCAGGCATGGCTGTGAGTACTAAGGGTACAGCAGTGACCCACGCTGAGTTTATGACCTCAGGGATCATCCTGCAGAGAGCTTGTCACCACCAAGGTCCTACTTCAAGAATATTTTAATAAATTTTAAAAATCAGCCCATGCTACAGCTTGATCCTTTCTTTGCATGGTTATAATGAATCAAAGCCTCACAACTTATTTTGACAATATTCCCAAAGCCAATTATTCTTTAGTCTAGTCAGTTTTTTACCCCACAAACAACAATTAAAACCAATTTTTTATGCATCTCCCTATAGTAACTTTGCATGGCCAAACTATTTTTCAGGATTGTACCTGACATTCCAAACTCAGTGTCTGAAATAAACTTAGTGAGATTGTTGGGTACTTCAAAGTCTTGATGAAAATATTAAGCCCAGAGACCGAGGCTGAATTCCACTGAACATAAATGATTCTCGCGTTCAGAGTTAAAAATAGCCATTCTCTTGGTAGGACATGCTAGTCAACACCATATCAGCTAAGCCGTACTCCATGGAGGCCACAACTCTACAGCTTCCTGATAAGTGCATCAAGCGGACCAAATCAGCTGGGGACAAGGTGAAGATCTACATGGCTCTCACCAACATTCCATTTAAAACAGAAAGAAATATGGCCGTGCTATTTTAAAAATTGTTATGCTTATTTCTTCCAGTTTCTCTTAAAATATTAGTCAACAGACATCATAATTTCCTCCGAGGGCATAGCATGCAGAGGGTGTGTAACTCTCTGCACATCCAGGTCCGTCTGACCCGACACTTACAGTGCCCTGGCTCTAATCCATCTCGAAGATGGCTCTCTTATAAAAATAACAGTATTTTCACCTACAGAATGCAAGCCTGGAGGTATTTTTCTGCATGATTCATTTTAACCTTTATTCACTTTTATCTCCTTGTTTTCCCTCTTTGAAGTGCTGTTATAAAATAAATTCATTAACCACAATGGATTTTCAACATCTCTAACCTTTTCATATTAGCCTGTCAACATATTCTCCTATCACTCGACAAACATTTCATTTTTTATTAGAAAAATCTTTGCTCTTCTTTTTGTAAATAGCACCTGATATTCTGGTTTGATCTTTCTCCTTTGCTCTTTATTTCAATATGATTTGTCTCAGTGTTTACACCTTTAATCTGGTTACCTTTCTATTTTTGAAATACTTCAAAGTAACAGTGACTCATGGCTTTGGGTTGGTTCCATTATTAGATAATTAATTTATGTACTTATCTACTTAATCTTCTGTTATTTCTCAGGCAGCATTTGTCTCAAGGGAGATTTCATGCCTTTGTATCATCAAGGCCCTTAGTCTTGTGAAACTCCAAGAGCTATGGTGATGAACTGATCTGGCATGTGTTACTTTTACTTCACTGCCCCAAGTAAGACCCAAATAACTACTTGCTTGCTACTGCATAACACTATAAGGTGGTAACACCAATAGCATCAATGCCGAAAATCAAAATTTTTCATGGTGCTTACTACAGCTACAGTACCATAAATTCAATATTGTGTAAAGCAAAACAAAAAGATCCAAAAACAAAACAAAATATTTCACAATGAGCTGTGAAGCAGGGAATGGCTCTAAATGGGGTGAAAATTAACAAAGCAAAACAAAGCAAAGGCATCTGAGCAGGCAAGTGATCAAGACGTTTTTCTAAGTTGCTAAAGAGATGGGAAGAATATATCAATTTCCACTCACCCTCTCACCCCTCACTGCATGAAAAAGCTACCACTTTGACCCCAAATGCCATGGCTATCCTTGTTCTCATAGATTTTGTTTTTCCCTTTAAGTCCTTGACACAGAAAAATGATCTTGGGTTTGCTTTTCTCTCTCTCTCTTAGAACAGGAGTAACTGAGAGAAAACAAGGCAGGGATGCAACTGTGCTGAAAGGTTTCCATACAGGTTTCTGATCTTTTCAACTGGAAGGTAGGTTTTAGAGATTCAATGTGAATCTCTTATACATGCCTACAGTTAGTAAATACAGCAGCATTCGATTGTCTGGATGGCAATATTATTTACAGAAAAGAACTAGATTTCAGAATTATGTAACATTCATTGACCTTCCAACATTTTCACTCATCTTGCTTAGCTTTCTAATTTTGAAATGAAGTTAGATTTGTATATAGTTTATACCTAACAAATCCATGGATAACTATAATATGCCAATCACCTTTTAAGATACAACTAACCTTGAAGGCCCCTTAGCATCTCTTGGTGGGGATTGTTTAGCTAGACTCCTATATCTCTATATACACTTTCCTGATTTAAGGAGAGCAGCACCGTGGACAAGCCTGGATCCGCAGAGTGGGATTCTGCAATGGGAAGCCACTCTCCCAACAGATTTCAACCTGATTGTCTAGTCCGTCCTGCTGCTGCCCAAGAAGAACAAAAGTCGAGGCAAAATAAAGCCTACCTAACACGTGCTGGCAAAATATGTAGGGATAAGAAATTAGAAACGACTTGCTAAGCACTGGCCAGGTGACCAGGAAGCCGCTGTTCACCGCAGAGCAGAGGGCAAGAGGGAAGTTGGAAGCTCAGCACCATCATCACACAAAACCATGTAAACCATGAAAGTATTCAGTGGTTGAAAAATCATTTTGAAATAAAATTACTAATATTTGGAGGATCGAAATTACTACAGGAAGTATTCAACTACACACATCACAAGTACCCAACACACATCACAAGAAAAAACACAGGATTCAAATGAAATGAGGTCAATGTTTCCATAATTTTGCTCATGAGATTGAACTCAATGAGTGAGCTCAGAGGACAGCATGCAGGGGGAGTTGATCAGGGAAATCACATGACCACAACATGGCTGCAGGCTCAGTGAGGCTCCGATGGGTTTGGAGGGCACGGGAGGAAGTCCTCTCACCTTATGGGAACTTTCAAAAGCCCTGGCACCATGGCCTCTATCAACAAGACCAGACTTTCTTCTCCACTGCCCCACTCTTCCTTCCACAGACTTACACTAATCACAATCTGAACACTTCATCTTGCTCATTTCTTAATATTTACCTGTCTCCTTCAATAAGTCACAATCCGTAAGAGCAAGGATGCCTCACATTCATCTCTGCATAAATGGTCCTTGGCATAGGTTTCCTACGTAGTAAGTCTCTAATAAATAAGTACTGAATAAATAACAAGGTCTGGCGAGCTATTCTACTGGGTGGCAACCTGACAGATGTTGACATTCTTTGCTCCCATTAGGTGATACAACCATACAACAAAACATTTCTTTGAGGGCACAGAAGAGTGGAAGACACTCATAGCTGTGTCATTACATGTTAATTAGCAAGAAGGTAGTTCTCAGTGATAAAATCTTTACAGTTAGTATAACACCCTTAACAGCTCAAGCTATTACATATTGTAGGTAAATACTGGAACATTAAGCTTTGTGGAATGCAAACAAAAACATTAGCTGCTACTGTAATTATCCTGCTCTTTAAAAAAAAAAAAAACTGTTAAATGGCAATGCTCACTCCGTATTTAACCACTCAATTATTCTTCACTGCCTGAAGTCCAAAATCATTAGCACAAGCTTTCATATCATGACATATATACATCCCCAAATTCATCTCCTGCCCCAATGGCCCCCCTTACTCGGGTCCATGTCACATCAAGCACACACCAGATGTCTACTTCAGACAACTCACAACGTGAACTTCTAGCTTGCAATCATCCTCATCCAATCTCACTTGTTTAAAATCATCTCTCACCAGTTAGCCCGGCTCAGAACAACCTTCCTACTGCTGCAGACCCTCACGCGGTTACTCACCCTCGGGATTCAGCTTAATGTCAGCCCACGCGAAACCTCCTGCCCCAGCCCCTTGGTAGTCACACTGTCCCGGTGATCGATGTGTGTGGTCCTAGGTGGGCAACTACAACCCTTGATGCTTAATACACTGTTTGTAATCAATTACCACATTTCCCATCAATGGTTCATATTTTAGAAAGCAAGGGTTGGGTTTTGCTTAACCTTATTCCCATGCTAAGTCAGATGGCAGGCACGTAGCAACCATTTAATCACAGGTTGAAGAGGGAACAGACAAGACAATTAGAGTGAAACTTGTCCTGTCACTAGGTCTATGAAGAGTTACCCTCGGAAAAATTTCACTGCTGCCAGGCTTCCATCGTGGGGCCACGTCTGAAATTTGGATATTACCCTTTGATTTTCTTCCAAGTGGTGTTAGATGCAAGCTCATGATCAAAATTATGAAAAAAAATTAACTTCAAGTTCCTGCCTGTCTCAGGGCAGAATACCAGAAGAAAGGAGCCCTTTCCACTTACTTTTTTCTTTGCCCTGATTTTTTTTTTTTTTGATCATTCCAAAGAATTTTCTGGAAGGTACTACAAAGGAAAGACCTAATATGTATCTGTTTCTTTTTCTTCCTGTAAAATATTAATCTCTTCTCACAGAGCTGTGTGTGTGTGGGAGCTGCAGGCAGTACAGTCTTAGGAGTATGCCCTGGGCTTGGATTAGTAAACAGGCCTAGTAATCCACAGCTTGAAAACAACTTTCAAGATAAAAGCTGAATTTATAAATGTGAGAGATAGTCGGGAACTTGGGAGATAAGAAATAAATAATGTATTTAGTGCGGCTTTAGGGTTTTATTTTTCCATCTCCCAAGATCAAAGGAAATGGAAGGATTGGTCTCAGGAATGATCAGTAGAACAGAGTCTTGCTTACATTTGCTCAAATGTGTGCATTATGTGGTTCTAATGTTACCTAATTTATTGAGTGAATACTAAAAAATATTATGAAAAAAATGGAAAGGCCCTTTTCTTACTTTTGACATCTTTGCTTTGGATTGCATTTCTTAGTTGTGTTGGCCAAACTTAACATTTTTTTCTAGATTTTATTTTCTTTCCATTGTTTTATTTTCTACAAACAATGTATTTATTTCAAGTGTTTTAGTTTATCACAGTTGTCTTTTATTTATATGTAAATTGCAAGGAAAATGCAGAGAGGACCATAGTTAGCTTCTTCCATAGTCTAACGTCTTCTATCGCTGATATTTTTTCCTAATTTTGACACATTTACTTATAACTAAGGTCACAACTTACTCACATTCAGTTACTTTTTCTCTTGGTTCCTTTTGTGCTCCACTCTCCTACCAAAGATGCCGCCTGGCCTGTCGTTATTACGTCTCCTCGGGCTTCTCTTGGCTGCAACAGTTTCTCAGATTTTTGTTCATTTCCTCATTTCTGACACAATCTCTTTGTTGAGAAGTATCAGGCTGCAGTTATAAAGTGTCCCTTATTTGGGATTTTTTATATATGTTTTCTCATGATTATACAAAGGCTATATGTATGGTTCTCGGGGAAATATTGAAAATGAAAATTGTCTTTCTAAAATCATTCCATAAGGAGCACACACTAGTCATATGATTTACAACTACTAATGTTGGACCCAATCACTTGTTGGAGTAATATAAAGTTTTAATTGTAAACTTACTCTTTTCCCACTGCACAATATGCTATGACAGGAAGTCATTAGATACAGCTAGAACTCGAGGAACAAGGGTGTCCTTCTCTCATTTCTTGGTCCACAAATCAATAACAATCATCTGAAAACGCTACCCTAGGCAAACCCCAATCTCAACAAGCTGATACAATCCCTCCATGTCAAACACCAAGCATTCTCCCCTTCTAGCCAAAGCTCTGCTTCCCAGTAACACACAGCTTCAAATGCATGAGGCTTCTGGGGGACACTCAAGATCCAAACCATAGCAATATGTATCACTACATCAAAGTAATTAATCAGACCCATATGACTATATTTCATTTGAAGCTTAGACTTCTTTGTGCCTGGAAGAACTCTTGTAGGAAAAAGAGAAGTGATAATGTCAAAACAAGCTAAAGAGGCAGAACCAAGCATATCGATATGGTAAAGAAGGACCATATGAAAGGAGTTATAAACCTAGGAAATCTTACACAGATGGAAGCAATATTTGAATTGACATTACTGATTAGGTGAATTATAACAAAATACAAACAATATATCACAGTCACAAGAAAAACCAATTTTAAAACAGGAGCAAAGAACGTGAATGTTGGCAATGAGCAAATGAACCTGTACCAAGGAGAGCGCACTCCAGAAACTGGAGGAAGGTAAATTTGCGACGATCAGTTAAAGTCTCATGAGAGGCCAAAAGATCTAAAAAGAAAAAAGAAATCTAAAGGGGAAAAAAAATCCCAGGTTCCGTATACTTATAGTTTTGTGGTAAGGAAAGATTTACTACAGAGAAAAATATGGGGGTTGGAAGAATAGCACAACAGTTACGGCACTTGTATAGCAAGCACAAGACCTTGAGTTAATTTCCCAGCACCACACAAGTGCTGTGTGCTGGTGACTGCCTGTAATCCCAGCACTTGGGAGACTGAGTCAGGAGGAGAGCAGCCTGGGCTACAGTCAGTTCAGGACCAGCCTGGACTAAAGAGTGAGACCCTGTCATAAAAAAAAATGAAAAGAAAAAGAAGGATTAAGCATAGATGAATAAAAATTTATGAAAAAGAAATGAAGATAAGTGGGCCAAAATTAAACATTGAAGAATGCTTTTCAGGACCTAACACGAAGAATCTCCAAAAGCTTTTGGAGGTAGTCTTCTAGATAGCCTCTTTCATCTAAATCTCACATTGGAATGTTCATATGTTCACTTTCACTGAATATTGTAATTATTTGCTTTACACTTTTTGTAAGTCAGTGAGTTGGGTGTATGGGGAAGAACTTAAACTGTTCATCGGCACTTGGCACAGCTCTTAGCAATTAGCAGCAATTCCATGCATATGTTCTGAATACACAAAGCAAAGCAAAGGAATTCCAGGCATTGAGTATTCACAAAAAATAATCTTAACAATCAAACAAATTCTCTTCAACAATAAATTAATGTCACCCCTCCTTCAGTAGGAAGGTGGGCTCCTGGCATGTTAATTTTTCCAATAAACAAAACAAACAAACAAAAAAAAACTCTATCACTGCAGTCAGAGGAAATTTAGTAATCTCTCTGCAATAACTAAAAGTTAAAATGTAATAACCATGTTGAGGCATTTCATTAATCCTGTTTTTTCTGCAATTGCATTAGTATCTCATTAGAGTCCTCCATCTTTATTTTTCAGGGTGGCTGGCATAGCTAAGGAATTCTACTATCAAGCATTTCAGTTATTCTGTACTTTCTGTAGGATGCATAAAGAGTATACCTAATCGCATTATTATTTTATGGAAAATTTCATCTTTAGAAAAGACTTTGATGATAGAAAGGACTAAAGAGTAGATTTTCCGAGTTTGTCCTCTCCTGAAAGATATTGCCAGTGAGTTTCCAAACAGAACACAGAATATTTATTATCAAGACAATCTTTACTCTTACATTGTTCATAGGATGAACTGAACTAAACAAATGTTAAGATTTTGACACATTCTTCCTGACAGGATGGGGTAAAATATGGCAATTTCAAGTAGTTAGTTGATTTTGAGAAAGACTAAACTTTGGTAAGTTTACTGGGACTGTCATATTGCAAGCTAAATAGTTTTCTAACAGTTAATTTGTTTTTATGCGATTTCTGAATAAATTTTAGAGGATACAGAATATGTAAAAAATACTTCATTTGTTTTTAAAGATAGTATTAATTTTATGTAGGTAGATAGTTTTTTTAAAAAAATTGAAATATATCCACTCTCATAAACTCACAGGTTGCTAGCATGGGTGGGGGGGATCACTTAGCTCTCTGGGATTCTAATAATTTATCTGTTAAAAATGATCCCTATTGTCACAATGAAAACAGTACTTAGAGGAAAATGTATAGCCATAAATGCTCACAATCCATAAGCGCATATCACCAATGATTTAAAGAGTTCCTACCAGACCTAACCTCTGAAAGATTCCTCTGTACCTCTCAAAGTTACCATCCTGGGAACAAAAACTTTAACACATGAACTACTGAGGGATATTTAACATCCCAAATATAGCAGATGTGAACTTAAGGGACTGGGCCCAGACACAGTCTTAGCTATTCACAGTGAGGTTGAGGAGGGGGGAGACTGGATAAATCAGAATAAGGGAATAACAGCAGAGGAACAACACTCCAAAAGATAATATATGGTAGAATGTTCAGCATTTGTAGTGAATATTATTAGTTGTTAAATCAGTTATATTTTAATTTGCTGGTACTGACTGGGTTCTTATACAATCTAGAATGCAAAACACTCACTACACTTTCTCTTTGTGCAGAAATTGCATTCTCTATGAGTTCCGATTTTATCACCACTGGGAGCTTCTTAAGCAAGTAGACCTAATTTATTCCCTATTTCCACCAAAAGATAAAATATAAACTACACAGAGTTAGAAGAAAGCAAGTTAATGACTCCATTATCATGTCAGTATAGCAAAGTAAGACAAATCTACTAAATTAGTTTTCTCAAGGTGGGGTTTATGAGGAATAACAGAATGCCAATTAAACAGCTGATTCTGCCTCACATCTTCAGATTCTAATTCCAGATTCCTGTGTGAGGGTCCCATAACTTGCACAGACTAAACCTGTACCTGGTTTTAATGCAGATGTTCCAAAGGTTACTCTTTGAGAAGCAAAAAAATAGTTTTTAAAAGACCAGGTATTATTAAGGTATGACTAAAAATAAACATTTATAAATGTCTTCTAAAGAAGCATACCACTTGGTATCATTGGATTTCATCTTAAATAAAAGTTTCTACTTGTGTAAGAAATGCAAGAGATTGCAAGTGAGACTAAAGCTTGTTAGATATAGAAAGAAGGGTTGTCTTGGTGCTAGATGTGGACCAAAATTTGTTGCTGAGAATCAAACACACACACATACAGTAGATAAAAGAAGGACCATGTAATTAAAAAAGAAATCAACTGATTCTCTCCTTATTTCCAAGTCAAGTGTTACAGCTGAGCTAGGGGCATAGAATCGGAGGATCCAGCTGCACAAGCTCCAGTGGAAGCAGGGCCTAGAAACATGAATATACCCGGTCTCCTCCAACAAATGCTGCCATCTTGATCTTATTTTAGCCTTCATCATTCCTCGACTCATTTAACATGGACCAGTCCCCAGGTGAACTCACTTCAATATTTTCAGCACACTGTAGCTGGAGTTATTTTCTAAGAACCAATCTATTATCCTGCTCTTATATTCCAAGAACTCAGTGGCCAGTGGATAAAATCAAGTTCCTGATTAATATTCATGTGTAGGGACCTTTTCCTTATCAAAAGTAGAATCATTGTGCTCAAATCTAGCTTTTAAAGTCACAACTGAACAGTAGGAGTGAAGTTATTTTGCCTCCCTGTGCTGAAGTTTTTCACCTCTAAAACAGTCACTAAATTTGATTGGGTGTGTAACAACATCTCAGCAAGTCATTCTTGAATTGCCACAATCTTTCCAACTATTAAAAACTGGCTTGAAAAAGAGGGAGAAAACAACTAGTCTTAAAAACTTAAAAATTTTAGTTTAGTGAGATTTTGTAGTATAAAATTCATCCATATATTGCTTACTGATGGAAATAAGTTGCAATTGACGATATTTAATGGTAATTAAAAGAACACATTAAATTAATTATTAGAAAAAATGTTTGGTTACTCTCGAGGAACTATTTTTTTTCCTTTCAGATGGTAAACACGATGAAATTATACATATATCAGAGTCCAATATCTGCCTTGCCTAAGAAGGGCCCAAGGAAATTCACATCGGTATCCACTTGTTCTTTTTTCTGCTAGTGTTGACTTCACGTTTGACCTTAAACAAATATTTCAACTATTTTTATTAAACCATATATATATATATATATATATATATAACTTAATTAAATAAATTATCAGACAAGTGAACTGATGTATACATAATCAGCAGCATGGACTGTCCCAATATGCCAACACATTTGGCAAGCCGGGGGGAATTAGTAAGCTGAGAAGCAACTTAACACAGAAATTTTAAAACTCCTTGAAGGATATACATTTTTCATCTATTTTCCCATTACCACATTTTATAAGAAATAGCTTCGTTCACAACAAAATCAATCCGGTTTAAAATTTTTGGGATTTAGATTGTTGGAAACATCAGCGGTGCAGAGAAGGGCTGTAGGTGTGCTAGCAAATTGAGTCACATGTGTTTTGCAGTGAAATGCCTGGCATATTAAGTCTCAAAAATGGCAATGACTGGTTCACAAGCCTACAGATACTAAAATCTCGCTGGCAAATTTTCAGCAAGGAAAGTAGCAATCAATTTTCATTGCAATGAGTTTCCAACTGGCACGTTTACCAGGCTGCCCAACAGTATACTTTAATTTATTAACATGTCTTCTACATACATCACTTAAAAGCCTTAAAAAATATGATGTATACATTGATGACAACGCAAACCTCATGAAACTATGTGACAAGCATAAGTGGTGCCCTTCAATGATCAAATCATCAGGGAAAAAAATGTCTAAAATACAAGAGACATTTTTCCTTTACCAAACTCTAAGACCATTATCTACTAACCAGTGCATAAAATATAAGTTCATAAAACACAGGAAATAAATTTGGATATCCCATAAAAGGTTACATTTTTAAGTATGATGGGGCTATTTTATTTTCAGAAAGGTGATTAAAACCAACAATTACAGTCACTTTGAAATGGATGCAGACTCACTTTGATTTCTCAGTTAGTAAATGCGACTATTAAAAAGCTATTTAATCTTTCCAGTGACATTTTAGGTCGTTTCTTGGCATGTCATTGCCATTACGCACACATGGGTAAACACACCAAGGCAGTGAGAAACTGCAAAGCAGATTTAGATTCTCAAATTTTGGAAATCAAAGCAGGCAAGCAAAAGAAACATCTAAAATTAGAATCTACAGCTTTTTTTAAAAATTAGGTCGTCCAAAATTTACATTCACGTGCAAAGTTAGTAATACTAAACTTCGTTAATAGATCCAGCACACAAGGAGAAAGTTAAAAGGGCTACAACAGCTGTAATTGCAAATACAACCAATTAAAAATTCTCTCAAGCATTTAATCTCTGGAACACCAATGTTTTCAAGTTTTATGTCTCTGCATTCATTGTGAAACTGTTTTTTTGAGACAATTTTATTTAACTTGTAACTTTTATCACTGCAATATGGGGAGTGTAGGTGAGAAAACTGGCCTGGGTTGCAGTTTCTGAAGCTATTTGTTCGTTTGACCTTTAGGGACTTAATCATCAAAAATTTCTCCAAGCCTTAGTTACCTTTGCTATAAAATGTTAGCAATTATCTGTGCTCTTGATGAATTAAATTACACAAACTACATGAGTAAATATAGAATTCACTCGTGAGACTTTGCTTATTAAAGAGTGTGTGCAAAAAGGCCTCGTCTTATCAGAGTTTTCTAAGTTCATCACAGTGGAAAACTTACTTTGATGTACAAAAAATCAGTCTAGGGAATTAAGATGTATTAGTCCTTTATTTTTCCAGGTTCAAAATGACTGTAATAAATCCTTTGCAAAATGCCAGTTAAGTCTTCATCTGAGCTGACTATTTAGTCTTAAAACTTCCCTCAAGACCTTGTCAAATTAAAACCAGCTAGAATTCACGTGAACCACATTAAAAGTCTTGACGGTGCAGAGTTTGAAATCATACTTTGACTCCTCCATGCAGGTAACACTAGTTACAGGTTTTGACCCACTCCCATCATGCATGTTGCTTGACATCACAGAGTCATTTCTTTACACCTGTATCCAAAACTCTCCCACCACATATCAGAATAAGTAGACATCTTTAAGGCACGCATACAGGACCAGCCACAACTTAATGACATAAAACCTCTTATCGCTAATTTCTAGATTTCTTATATTTCACCGTTTATTCTCTATATTCATGCCACACCTTTTCATGATGTTTTTACCTTCCCAAGATGTTAAGAGCTGTATAATTCATAGAATTTCTGCATGAGTTGATAACTTATATTAACGATATAAAAACATTTAACAATGGTCCCACAGCCCTATGTTAGTATCAACATTTAGTCTCAGTATTTCCTCTTGCGCTAGCATGCACCTTGCCACCCTCACACCTTACCTTAACTTCAAGTCTCTTTGACAATTATGTTTATATAACCAAAAGAGTTGCAGAAATCAGATTTCTAACCTAACATAGCACCACAGGCTCGTATTACCTTTAATCTATGTCTTTGGTTTTATCTGAATGAAAACAGCTACTATCTATCATCTTTACCATCTTCTTATCGATGTTTATTATATTTCAGAATGTCTAACCAATTTGTAATTTTTAACCCAAATTTCTCTTGTAGAAAAAAAAAAGGAGGAAATGACAGTCTGGCAAAACGAAAATGTTTTTCCCCCTCTCAAAGGTCTCTTCAGAAGTCCTCCTTGCCCTGGATGGCAATGCATTTCAACTCCGTGACAGTGGTGTGCAGTAGTTTTCAAATGGCTCATTTTGGGAAGGAAGAAATGTGATTTTGTGGGAGAAGCAGTCTATGTGAAAGACCTGGCAGGCTTATTGTCTATGCATATCAAGATTAAAGAAGCTTCATTACAATGAACAGACCCGTTCCAGTAGATTTTTAAATTTGTATTCATTTTCTTACATGATTATATCCTTGCTGAAACTTTCAATCAACTAATCACTCTCACTTCTTTCTCCCTCTCTGAACTGTTTCTGTAGATACACATATACATACTTAAACAAGAGGAAATGTGCATCACATGAATACGCATGCACACACATATTACATAGCCTGGGGCCAATAGTTACTAAATGAAATAAGACAGTGTGACATCTTATGTCTCACAGAGTTACCAAAACTAAGTTTTAAAATTACACCTTTGTGTGGTAACACAGGCTAAGGAGAAGGACTGCAAACTCCCAGCCAACCTGGGAAATTTAGCAAGACCTTCTGAAATTGTTTAAAAATAAATAAAACAGGCTGGTGATATAGCTGATTAGTAGTGTGTCCTTAACCTGCATGTGTGAGGCCCTAGCTCAATTCTCTTTTCTTTTTTTTTTTTTTTGTCAAAATAAAGCTTAAAAAGGAATGCATATCTTATCTCCATGTATAAGATATGCTCCAAATAAAAATTTGATTTTTTCCTAATTAACTGCTAGCTCTAGGAAGGCATTGTCAGAGTAGAAGAGGATTTTAAGGAAACATTAACCAGACCTAAAGTCAAGATAGATCTTGGCTTAATAAGTGGAAATAATGTAGTCATCATAAAAGAAAAATTGTCAAACAATCCTTTACTAGTCTTAATCTTTTTTCCTAATCTGTTTTTGATTGAGCAACTGTTTTCAAAATGTATTAATTTTTGTTACCCAGGTCTTCTGATTTAGCCAAGTTTGTCCTTTAAATGTACCCCAAATTCACATTTCCTATGGAAATGTGGCCTATGTTTTCTCTATCTAAAATGTCTGTTTCTCCAGAATTCTCTCTTTCAAGAAGAAAAGATAAAATCAGAAATATGAACTTTACCTTAAAAAGCAACTCATTTTTATTTAAAAAAAATTGCTATCTGGAATAATTTAGAATGAAGGTCAAAATCCTATTATGTTTTCTTTTCTTTCTTTCTTTTTTTCAGACAGGGTCTCACTCTGTAGTCCAGGCTGGTCCTGAACTCACTGTGGAGCCCAGGCCGGCCTTGCACTCACAGCCATCCTCCTGCCTCAGCCTCCTGAGATCTGGGATTACAGACATGCACTACCACACCCAGCCTATTTGGTGCTGGGGAATCAAACTCGAGTACTTAGCACTTGATTTAGAGCGTACCAAGCAAGCACTTTAACCGCTGAGCCATTCCTCCAGCCCCGAAATCCTATTACATTTTGCTGCAGGATACAGACTCACTATAACAGCACTGCAAGGCTCTGGGAGTTTCCTGTAAAATCATATAGCTGCTAATGTACTCCTGTTTTTTGGAAGAAGTGGATACTGATAATTTGTGGAATCTATATGTACCAGCTTTTGTGCATAAATATCTTGTCTTTATTTCTGAAATAGATGTCATCTTTACATCTGCGAGTTATCTCATTAGCAAGCATGGTATTCAGGTGCTCTGGAGGAATGAAACCTAATGTGATAAGACATCAGTGTAGGTCTTAAATTGGGCTTAATTTGTCCTTTAGCAATGTATGCTGTGCCTGTAGCTTATTTCTTTGAATATAAATTCCTTGGTGAAAAACTAAGGTGCAATAAAAACTGCTTTTAATCCTATACACATCAGCTTACTCAAGATACATCGTGTCCTTATTTTCTTGTCTTCAACAATCTCTTTTAACAAAGTTTCCCAAAATGTATGTTTTTTTATACGAAAAACAAACACTAATGAGCTCTTTGGGCACAGGTGGAGGAGGCCGTCACAAACCAACAAGCATGTTATATAACCATCAAGTAAATCACAAACAAAACAGAAACCGTACACCTGATCATCCTAATAAATTATGAATTGTTACTAAAAGCAATTATATTAAGGAACATCATTTATTACACTTTACACCAGAATCATCAAACATGCTGATGGATGAATCTACTTATTAATTAAGCTCGGACCCTAGACCAACCCATTCTTAAGTCCTATTTCAAATTCTTCCCTCACCCCAAACCATAGAAGGTTGAAAGGAGTTAGAATTTCTCCATGGAATACCAAGACTCACTCACTCTCCTCCATCAGGTCTCTCTCCCTCTCTCTCTCTCTGTCTCTCTGTGTCTCTGTCTCTGTCTCTGTCCCCTCTCTCTGTCTGTCTCTGTCTGTCTCTCTCTCTCTCTCTCTCTCTCTCTCTTTCTCTCTCTCTCTCTCTCCCCCTCCCTCCCTCTCTTGTGTGTGTGTGTTTTTCAGAAGTAACACAGATCTGCCAGTATGTGCACAGCTCAAGTCAGCACCAAGACGGTTAGGGCTTTACTTCCCTGGAATCTGGGGCAAGATGAAACAAACCAGAACAGGTCTGAGAGCACAACATGGCGCCCACAGCCCTCCACACTTCTCGGTTCATGGCAGCGCTGTCTAAGCATTGGTCTTCGGCAAGAGGAAAGAAAACTTAAACAGACCTCAACTCCTAATTTCCAGGAAAGTAGATAACGATTACCCCCCTTGAGCAGGGTCTGAGTTACTCATTCGTTGTTGGGACAAAATACACAACACTCACAACTTACGAGAGAAAAGAATTATTTAACTCACAGTTTCAGAAGGTCTCGCACGGTCCACTCACTGGGCAGAGGCGACAGAGCCGTGTAAGAGTTGCTCGTGAATTGCAGACAGAAGCCAAGCGAACTAGGAGCCAAGTAAAGTCTGCAGACTCCGACAGAGCCAGAGCCTCCCCCGGAAGAAGCTGCAGCAGTGTTTCTTCTTCCGCCTTTTAACTATTTCAAGCTGCGAGTTGGGCTGGCTCCTCCCCCTTCCACGTTGAGTTCCCGCCTCTCAAATCCTGGCGCTCCAGTCAACACCACACACCTGAAAGCTATTCCCGGGACAGTTCCCAGTTGCAGCAAGTTGACTCAATCTTTCCAAGGCAAACCTGAAACACCTGCCCCTTCCAGAAGGCCCTGTCTCCCAACAACACACAATTCCGCCCCCCCACCCCCCCCCAAAAAAATGAGGCTTTTGGGGAACACACGAGATCCAAACCACAACAAGCAGTTACTGATATTTGAATAGACAGTCTATCTCCAAATCACCATGTGATCCTGGACACCTCAAACTTAAGAATATTTTCATAAAACTATCTAGGATTAACATGAAAAATGCTCATTACCAAGTCTCTAGTCCACCGAGCTCATGGACTTTCATTTGCTGGCTCTTAGGGCTCAAAGATGTGCATCTTAAAATATCACCTGGGTGATCTGATCTGCCCACTATCACGTATTTCTCCTGTTCATGCCCACTCTGAAGAGATAGTAAGATCTGGCGGCTTGTCCCTGAGTTGCTGTTCTAGATCGAGAGGCTTTCTTTAATGAATTTATCAGTTATCTAATTTGCGAAAAATACAATGCCAAGTCCATTTTCTCAAATTGACAATAAATGATTTTGTGGGATTCATAAGAGATTTTTCAGGTGGTAGTTTACACGTATAATGGGGTCCTTTTCATGAACAAGGTAAACTTGTAGTGACTTTTCAGTCATTTGCAGTTTCCTTGTACATATTTTTGTTTTGATCATTCTACCAATTTACTGTTAATTTTAGTCAAAATCAGTGGACTTGTTTATAGTGATCTTAAAGATCTTTAGAAATAAATCTATCTTTCTTGTATTAATGCTGTCAATAAAATTTCTCAAATGCTTACTATGGTATTTTAGATACAAAAGGTATCTGAAAATTATGCTTTAAAAATAATTTGTGCTGTAGGTCTGATTGATTCAGGACCACAGTGATACAGTGATCACTGTAGTGTCCTTGTCTATCAGGAAGGGTCTGATTCTCAAATACGGTCAGACACATGAATTCATTAAATATTTACAAGGCTCACAGAGCATTCAAATGTTTGCAAAAACACGTTTTTGAACTAGTACTGTGAACTACAGTTTCAAATGTTTCCAGGACTTTTTGTTTCATTGCATAAAATTGCAGTATCATAGCCAAATAATAATAATAAATAATCAGATCCAACTCAGAACTTATCATCCATAATGTTAGATATTTTCTTCCTTAGGGGTAGGTTTCCAGATAGGCATATGGTTGAGGTAAGTGAACCTCATGATTGTTGCTTCATTAGACAAATTCTCTTTTGTCTTCCCTTCAATTTTCAGCTCAAGCCATACTGAGTTTTTTTCAAGTTTTCTGCAGATGCCATGCTGTCCCATGATTACATAACTTCTTTCCCTTCAAAACTCTATTACTTCCCTTTGATAACAAATATACATGAAAGATATTTCTCCGTGTCACATCGGGGAGGCTCCTTCTCTGTGCTTTACATTATTTGTGTACGGATCCAATCCCCTCCACTCTTAGCACCCAAAGGGCAAATCACTCATCTTACCTGCCTTGGTGTCCTGAAGGTGCTTCCTCATCATAACAGGTGCCAAATAATCAATATTTAATTTGTGCCTATAGCTTTAAAATGAATATTTTTCTCACTGAGCCCATTAGAATTATTTAATAAGAGCACTGTAACTACACATTCAGGAACTCTCTGTGGCTACTTTCCAACTTTTGGGCGCACACGTGCTGAGGGTACTTTTCCTACGGATACCGACATTTTTATTTCTCATCCACTCAGTGGAATAGTAGAACAGTTAGAAATGTTGGCACCAAAACCAAACTATCTTGGATCGAATCCTGAGCCTGCCTCTCCCTAGGCATCTGATCAAGACCAGGCATTCAACTCTCAGAGGCTCGATCGATTTTATGCTACATGAGCACAATAATTATTTTTGCCTCATAAGATTTTATAGGCGATTGAGTGACAAATATGTGCAGAGTTCCTTAAACAATAGTTGGTATCCAGTGAATCCTCAACACAGACACATTAACAGTTAAGATATATACTAACACTCTTACTTTCCTGTGATCACAAGCATACATAAAAGATGCATTTATTCCTATCACCTATACTAATGTCTCAACATGTTCTCTTGACCCGATATAGATACCTTATATCAGCTTCTTAACTCTCTAACTTTAGCAAATGAGTTACTTAGAAAAAATTACAATTAAGTCTATAATGTTATCACTGTTACATAAAAGTACAGGTTAACGAAATAATTGTAAGTTTTCTTTGAGTCGAATTAAAAAGTGTAACATTGGTGAAATTTTAAAAAACCGCCATATTTTCTTTAACCAAATATATATATAACTATTTTATTGCAACCTGTAACCAATAGAATATTGTTAATGAGATAGTACTTGTTTACAATCACAATAAATCTCAATTCCGACCAGAGCGTTCAGTAACTTTCGCGGTGGACTTGTCTGTAAATTTGAAAATGACATCCCAACTCATGGCCATGCAATTTTCAGTTTTGCCACTGGGTGGCGTTGGAGTCAAATACTGCTCTTTATGAATAAAAGTTCTAAACAGGAGACAGCTGAATCTTTCAGTACGATTATCGATTATCCTTCAGTCCTACTCTTTCCAAATTTTACAAAGATAGTAATGATGAACTTGCGGGATGCAAAATATACATACATAATCTTGTAACTTTTGTGATCTGATGTACGCACTAAAGAAATCTGAGTCTATTTATTCCTGTCACTTCTTATGATTCAACCTGCTTTTTAAAAATAAATTCATAAGTTCAGTGATATTGAAAAATAAAGCAAACCTCAATCCCCCTCTTTCAGCTACCCAAAAGTGAGCTACGCCTGTTTAATGTGCAAGACCAGTGAGGTTTTGTAAATTCTCACAAACCACATTTATAATATATTTGCATTTTAATATTGCATTTAATTTCACCAAACAGGTTGCAGCCAATGACATCTTTTTCTATCTGTTTACTAGGGTCTTTAAATCTTTGCTTAGAACTATAATTTCTTTAGCCAATTATTATTATTGTTATTATTATTATTATTATTAACTTACAGTTCTGAATAACACTTAACCTGGCACCAGAGTACAAAGACATCTGCCCTAGAGACAAATGGCCAAACACTTGAATTAGGAACAATGCGGAATTTTTATCTAAAGATACAGCAAATTGAAAGCTTCTTCTCAACAATTGTGACAGGAGGAATATTCAAGGTGACGATTATTCCAAGATAACTTCTCACTCTATTCCATTTTCAAAAAAAAAAAAAACTTGATTCCAAACTAACTCAGTGTGACCCCCCCCTCACTCTTGCTGTTTATCAGGTCCAAAACATGCACACAGACACCTTAATCTTTCAAAGTGCACCAGAAATGGATGCTACGTTGAAGAGCTCTTACACCTTTCATCAGAAGCGGCTTCTCTCTTACCAGCTCCAGAGACGGCACTGTGGCAAGCCCCACGGTCTCCTACCCATTCCCTCTGTATTTCTTGTTCATATTACTCAGATTTCGCTCAGAGTTGCCTTGTGACTAACTAAAACTTTATCTTTCCAACGAGCTCTTTCAGATAAAAAACAACAATAAAAATAAATAGGTAAATAAATAAACTTTTCCAAGGGGCACAGAGTAGGTCTTGAGGCTCTTTGTAAGAAAGAAGTAAGTCTAATTCTGTTCTCCACCTCTCCCTCACCGGAACACATGACTGCCTGCTTCCATGAGGCCACAAGCATGAGAGGAAACCTATGCACAGAACAGGAAATAGGGTCAGTGGGGACGCGATCGTCTTCCCGGGAGCTAACCCAACACAAGGAAGCCATCTTTTCCCAAATTTAGTATATGGAAAGGCATTAAGTAACTGATTAATGCCACTGTCTGTTGAGTGTACTTTTTACCAAATGGTTTCTTAATACATGGGTCTTCCCGACCTGCTCACTAACTTAACTTTGTGCTCCTTGTCTCCGTCCATCATAAATCTGCCTGGCTTCCTCGCAGGGTTTATCTGAGACTTTTCCTTTCATGGGTCAGTGTTCATGGAGGATTGCTGGAGAAGTTCATCTCAGGTAATAGGTTTATTTCACATTATTGTAATTGTCTGTCTCCTAAATTAGCTTAAAGGTGAGACTTCTGTAACAACTCAGAAGAAACAGCAAAAGGATGATGGTATTCAGCATCTGAGTTGTTAATCCTCTGAAAAAGCTTTTTGCTAACATTTTCATTTGATCTGACAATCACTGCACACTACTAGTCTGGTTAATATTCTCTTTTTAAAAGTGAGGACATCAAGTCTTACAATTAGTGATTTATTCGCAGCATCACAAACCTATAGGGATATAAATCTGACCTTGAAGACTTGATACAATTCCATAGCTTCTAGCTGTTCCACTTAATTCCACTCACTGACAGAATAATAATAAATATTAACATTTAATAAGCAGATGTTATGTGCTAACACTACCTTGGGTTGAGAGTATCGTACACAGTATTGCAATTAATGTTCCTGCTATTCCTGGTGCCATGATTATCCCACTGTAGCTGAGTGAGCAGTGAACCAGAGACAAACCCCGAGCCTCGTCATCTCATCAGGTTGCTCCTGTCTCGACACCTGCGCGGCATGCTGTGCCCTCACACTGTGCCCCTCGAGGCCGGGCATGTGTCTTTGAGCCATAATAAAACTTCTATGTGAGACTCTTTCCAGATTCTTACTCTTTTATTTGCTTAATCCCTCTGCAATGGGACTGTACATCTCACAAGTGCTTAAGACACCAAAATCTGCTCTTCACTGTGGAAAGATTCAGCATTCAATTATTTCATTTTATTTTCCCATTGAATTGATGTTAATGAATTTTGGCTCCAGCAACTGTATATCAAAAGAACTCCTTGGACTAGTGACTTCTAAATTAGCTTACTGTGTTTTTTTTTTCTTTTCACCTTCAAGGGAAAGGCTTCATTTAAAATATACTTTTTAAAAAAGTGTGCACTTCAAAGATAAGCAAATGCAATTTCCTGTGGCTAAAAAACAGGACTTTGTACCTATCTGATTAGCAGCATTGATCATATATTAAGCTTAAAATTAAATGTGGTTATATTTAGATGGTCAACATGTTCACTTAGGTACAACTCTTTGAATTATTTCTCCTAGTGAAATGGGATAATATGGGGTTTGGATTCATCCAAAATCTCCCATCTACTAGATATGATACTTTGAAGAAGTTGTTTCTAGTTTAAATCTTGAGTTTCTGCAAGTCTAAAATGAATGTTGAATATATATACACATATATGTTTTGGGGGGTTCTTTGAGACAAGGTCTGGCTCTGTAGTCCAAGATGGTCCTGAACTCACTATGTAGCCCAGGCTAGCCTTGGACTCATGGGAGTTCTGCCGCTTCAGTCTCCCAAATGCTGGAATTATAGGTACCACCGCCATATCTGGCTTATGTGGTGCTGGAGAAAAGAATTCAGGGCCTTGAGCTTGCTAGGCAAGTGCTTTAACTACTGTGCCATTCCTCCAGCTCTGAAATGAGATAATATATTGACCTCACATCTTTGTTTGGAGCTTTAAAAATTCTAATGAATACAAATGGTTTGACGCTTGCCGGTGTGTAAAATGTATTCAACAAATACAATTAACTCTCTCCTTTTCTTCAGTCTCCCAAATAAGCTTGAGTACTTTAATATCACCTGCTCATTTCTTATTTTGAAACAAAGGCATTTCTTGGCAGATGCTTCTAGGAAGCAGTGTATTAAGGAGACAATAATTGATAATCATTCTCAAAATATAGCTATCACTCTTATGATCTAAAAAGCTATTGGGGGGAGGAAATGGGGACACAGCTTAGTGGTTAAATTACTTGTCTAGCAGGCACCAATTCTCCAGCACCGCATAAAAATTAGCTGAGCTAGGTGGCACGTGCCTATAACCTCAGCATTCAGTACTCAGTAAGCTGAGGCAGGAAGATTGCCATGAGCTTGAGGCCAGCTTTGAGTACATAGGGAGTTTACAACCAGTGAGATCAGTCTCAGAAACAAAGAAAAGCAAAAAAAAAAAAAAAAAAAAAAAAAAAAAAAAAAAAAAAAAAAAAAAAAAAAAAAAAAAAAAAAAAAAAAAAAAAAAAAAAAAAAAAAAAAAAAAAAAAAAAAAAAAAAAAAAAAAAAAAAAAAAAAAAAAAAAACAAACAAACAACAGGAAAAAAAAACCTGATAGCTGACTATTGCAACATTCTGCTCTCTGAAGCAAGATTTTATTTATTTTCCTTCTGTTTCTAAACCCTGCAGAAACCATAATCCTTTAACAAGTTCTGTTTTGTGGATGTTACTTATGAAAAATGCTTGAAAATAAAAGAATGCCAATATTATACAATACAAATAACAAAATACACGTGTTCACAAAGAAACACAATTCCAGAAAAGGTTGGAAAAAGCTCTATATTTCTATCGAAAGTTCTTTGAATTATTTTGAGATGAAACTGATTAATATTGACTGATATTAAATAAATGATCTCTTAATGATAATATTTCTTAATCTGTGTAAATTTAACTTCTTTTAATAAAAGTTGGTCATCAGTGCCATTGGATGAGGCACATCAGAAAACCACAACACTTTCAGAAAGTAGCACCAGCTACTAGAGGAAGGGATTTCTAATTCTCAGAAAGAAAGGAAACATTCTAGGACCTGCTGCAAAGATTGAAACCATAGCTTTGGAAACTGGCTGCCATGACCCCACAATATCTTAGGTGTAATGTTCTTAAGACTGTTTTTCATTCTAGTTTTCATTTATTCTTTTCTTTCTCATTAGAATGTGTTTCTTTTGTAGTTTAATTTGATTTAATAGCTGTAATATCTGGCAAAAGCTATTACTCAAAATATTTTAGTGGATGGAGGAAAAGAAAAAAGAAAGATGAGAAAACGTAAGTAAAGGATTGAGGGAGTATGGAAGAGAAGGAGAAAGGGAAGGAAGGAAGGAAGAGAGGAGTCTTTCTTTAATCAGCACTAAAATCTCATTTATTTTGCTAAACCAGGCCACCTCTCTGAAAGTGACCATATTTTGAGTTGAGCTCATTGAATAATCAGTAGCCAATGAAACAATTCTGTTAATAATAATAATACCACTGCCCCTTCAATCTATAATGATTTTGTTTAACATGAATCTTTGTCTGAAAGCTTTCTGTTCAGTATTTTTAATTGCATTTAAGGCTTTGTAAATGATAATGACGCCTTGGTATAAAGCTTCATATTTCATTTTGTTCATCCCCACAGTGTGGCAGCAGAGACTCAGGGAGCAGGAACAGCCAGATGTGGGAGAAAAGCATTCCGACTGATCCTGGGAGACCAAGGGCGCAGAGCTGTTTTCCACAGGAAAGCATGCAGGAATCAAATGGCAACAGACACGCCGGTATTTAAGACTGTACAACTGAAGACAGATATTAATAACAAGTCCCTTATGTTTGCTATAAGATTCTCATTGGCTTCACTGGAGGCTGACATTGTTAGTTTGAATAACAAAATATAATTGAAAATATTTGTAAATTAGTGGGAATAAATGTTAACATAGTAGCCCACTTTACATGATGGAGGTCTGTAGAAAGAATGATCAATGAAATTCTTTAGGAAACAGCAACTACCTCTCGTCTTGGTCTGTCTATGAAATGAAAACAAGCCAAGTACACAAGGCTACAGGGCTGTGCGAGGTAACACCAGGAGAAGCGCTGCCTTGCGGGGAAGGAGCAGCAGGTTAAGGCTGTCCTGTCAGACCCACGTGTTCTACTTCTGCCATCACCACCTCCGCCACTGTGCTTTCACTGTGGAGAAAGTCATTTGTGAAGAAACACACATGACCAAAAGGATGGCTCTACTCTGGAAGAGTGCATGCTCTCTAGTCATGTCTGGGGTGAGGAACATGGAATTAAATACCACATCACTGGAGGATGAGAGAATAAATCTGTCTACTTTAACAGGCTCCCTTGGGCACAGAAAAGTGAAACCACACGCCGCTCGACCCACCATGCTACCTACATTCACAGCACGTCTTTGCCATCTTCACTGGCCTTTGCTCTTTTCTATTCTATGAGAACTTTGTTCTGGCAAATAATCGGGCAGCTGACTCCACCGACTTCCGGAAGGATTCCTCCCTATCCCCTGGGAAGCATCTACACAGCCAGGTCGTCTTTGCCTTTATAGGAAGCTAGTGCTAGGGAGACCTGGTGTGTGGGGCACCGAGCAACCTGGACTGCAAAGCTGCACAGATGAGAAAGGACTGGAAGAAACTACTTTCCCTTGGATAATTATGTTTTCAGGCATATCAGGCATATTTTTTTTTTCATTCTGTGTCTTTCTCATTTGGGTGAGTAGTCTGTATTTTAAACTTGTGATTTGGTAAATAACATCCGACTGAAAACACTATTAAGAGTGAAGTTCTCTAGTTTACTTTGCCATTTAAAAAAGGAATAATTAGCTTCATACAACTAAAACAAGTTGCTGTAAAAATACACTTCTCAGCTGACACAGCTGATTTTAAGCGAGGCATCTATTTTCAAAAGAACACATTCAAGCCCCAAAAGCTTAGATGAGGAAGTGAAACGCAGAGTTCTGTGTCAGACTGAAGGTCACACAGCCACGAGGAACAAGAGGGGACACCGATGCTATTTGGGAAGAAGCACTGTAGCACGATGCTTTCATTTATTTATTTTTTAACTTAAAAACTACAAAACTTTTTTAAGTGAAAAAAAAATGAAGGCCCAGATATTTCAACGCTGAATCCTTTAACAATAGCATTAAAAAATCAGGAAAAAAAGTGAGTTTGAATTTAAAATACTTCTCATTATATTCAGAATTTTGTGTGTGTTATTAGATAATTTTGGACTTTTTTCATTCACTAGTGGTATTTTCCTCAGCGGTTTGTTGTGAGCATTGGATGGTGGGACAGACAGCCTCTCCGTGGTGTACCCTAAAACCCCACTGGTCTCTTACCATTTTCGTCATACTCGCCCTCTGATAATTACTCTCTCGATGTTGTAATTTTCTCAATGGTAGTCAGATCTCCCTTACATAAGCACAGAAGAACATGAAGTCAAATATTTAGCTTAAGTGAAAGTACAAAAGCCTTTCAGCCGCAGGGCCGCACCCACCTCTCTGTGAGACCTGGAGAGAAGAGAAAGGCTTAGGAGAGCTTGGACACTAAGGAGTTTAACCAAAACATGTGAGTGGTACCTCATACATAAGAAAAGAGGTTAAAGTTGTAAATGGATCTGAATTTCTTTCTTGAGAGAGATGTACATCTTTTTCCCACAAAGGAACTGGATAAGTCACAGCAAAGGACAAAGACCTTGAGAAGAGTAAAGTGATTGGCCTCCTGTTGTCACCAAGTGTTTCTAAGGCTGAACTGTCAGACCTTCTGAGAATCCAGACCTTCTGAGAATCCAGAAAAATCTGAACTGTGAGATGCACCCTGACCCTCTGGAGACGACACAGCTTCCCTACATAACCTTACAAACAAACCATTTGGGTGATTTCTATGTGCTGATACTGTTCCTAAGTGTTATTTATGCCTTCAAAAACTGACAGAAACATGACATCTTCAGTTACATTTCCCACAGTAAAAATATTTTCAGATCAGCGAAGAAAAGTATGTTGTCAC